>QVRM01003228.1:0-75805 GCA_003439945.1 Dermanyssus gallinae | reverse complement strand
GCTTTCAAGCCCAAGGCTGAAACCTCTCAGCGTGTTCACTAAATAGAGGCTTTCAAGCCCAAGGCTGAAACCTCTCAGCGTTTACCACCCACCAATGTAGCATTAGTAGTATTTTCTGAAGTAAGAGTTCGGCTGCCGGTGCAGTTTGGTTCGGTCGTCTGTGCAGCACTAAAGTGTGCTACTTTAGCCTTAAGTATATACGTCTACGATCATAATGACAATTCGAAAAGTGCGTGATTTTTCAATGCGCATCTTCTTCAGAATTCAGTTGTGACCCCTATGAAGTTGTACAAGTTTGCACGTTCTGCGTAAATCATCTATACAAACACACTCTTGTATACATATTCGGTGCAATCAATCCATGTCTGTACATCTTAGCAGCTAGTATTGGGCACGTGAAGACGAGCCAATGGTCGCGTCACCTGTTTTTGAGCGGTTTATCAGGTTTGTGCTGTGAACTGTCACGTCTCACTTCCGGTAGGGCTCGGCATTTAGAGCAGGAGGTTCTTTGGCCCGTATTGTGTCGTTTACGAGCTTATTGAGTGTTGCTCCACAACATGTCCTTGGGAATCGGCGCTATTATAAATGATTCACGTAGAGATCCGTGTTTATCTATGTCACTGTTTTTTAACTGCTCTTGACGCTCGTGGAAATCCGGGCGTGCATATGCACACATATATATATACTTGTATTAATATTTATGAAGATATTTTTATATATGTATGGCAGACCGAACTTTGTTTTCGAACCGCTGAATAAGTAAATTGCATAATGATTATTTATATATATATATATATATATATATATATATATATATATATATACGCGCCAAAAGAAAGTGTTTGTGTGAATAAAAATGCATTTGCACTCCTGAATGCCAACTACAAAGATGTCCGTTGTATTTTAGTAGTTGGCATTCAGGAGCTTCCAGTTCAATATATTGGATAAGCCGGCGCAATATGAGAGGTGAGCGATACGGTGTAGATTTTTGTGTGCATTGTGGCCAAACAAAACATGAACCTCAGCAACTATATAGAAAAGACCCACGAGAAATGATGCATTCCAAGGGCGACGTCGAAAGAAATGTGTCGTTGTGCCAAGTATTCAAGTGCTCAAAAATATGACGATTTAGCGTCGAATCCAATTTCATGGTAGTTTAGATTCGTCCCTATGACTGTTAGGGAATGGCTAGACGAGCGCCGTTTATCGTGAATGCAAATTTAAGGAATGAATTAACTTAACGCAATGTGCATATGCATTATATAAACATGCAGGGTGAACTAAAATGATTTCGAGAACGATATAGGTTGAAGCAAATATTTTGTTCAATAGAACACGATCTCGGAGAGCTCTTATTTGATTGCGAGACAACCACTCCAATAGAGAAATCAAGCACACCATCGTCGTGTTTGTTACAAAATTCTGCTTTCTCTGGAGGACATACAACGCCAGCTAGAAGGTTACAACAACGCTACAACGTCGTTTAGCAAATAATTCGCAATAACTAAAGCTTTTACGCTCAATACCGTAAAATCATAACCATACGACCATGCTCTCGAAGCTAACATATTCGGGCAAATGCGCATTTTATGACTAAATCTATTGCGAGCCGTGGTTGCGGAGTGATTAAGGTTCTCCAGCGGGCGTGTCGAGATTGAGTGCGTGCGTAAATGAAGCACACAACTATTTATTATTTATTATCTTAGAGTAGCTGTTTGAAGGTGCCGCCGCCACCATTCGGTAGAATCTCTCTCTAGAGATTACTTCACCTGCCATTATTATTATCTTGCCATCAAGGCTGCTCGACTTTGTGTGGTGGTTATTTTCGGAGACAAATCTCCACAAGAACCTGAAATGTTAAGGGACTTCCCAATTTTAGGTTCCGAAACAGTAGCCCTCACTCCGTATTAAATATACACATTAAAGTATATAATGCATGTACATATTGCGTTAAGCTGCATTCAGGGTCAACGGTGCACGTATATATATATATATATATATATATATATATATATATATATATATATATACTCACACTATTTATTGTTCAATCTACAGGCATATATGTTTTACAACGTAAGTTTGTCGATTGTTGGGACGCGCTGTAAGGCCTTAGACCACCGTTACGGTAAAAGGTCGGTGACTCCAGCTGCTGGTATGGTGCCCACCACTGCAATGGCATTTCCTCTTTTGTGCATCCAATGCGAGAGTTGCTTAAGCACCAATCCAGCTTTCGGCGTCTGGCTGTGGCACCAAGTAGCCGATCGCAGACTACTCCGTCTTTGATGTCAGACTAGCGAGCTTAACAAGAACAACCAGATCTAGAGCGCTTACATACGTTTTTTTTGGGGTTTTTATTCGGGCTGACCCTCAGCCAACATTTAACGTCCACGGGAGTGCTTTCGCATCATTGCTTCGTAAGACGGGACGCCAGGGTTTTGCCTTTTGAGTAGGGTTCCACTGTCAGCCCGTCGGGTCTACGTCGTTGTCTTGACGTCGCGTGAGGTCTTAGGGCAGGCTTCAAGAATTTGTGGCGACCTTCGCACTGTAGCAAATGTTTTTGTTAATTTGATCGTGTCCCGGAATGCGACCAGCGCTCTTACCGCATGGTAGTGCGTTGTTTGCCAAGATTTGATTCGCTTGCATGCAACCAAATGCATCTGTGCTGTACCTGCCTATCTTACAGGTAGACAGAGGTAGACTCTTACGCACACTGGTGCTAAGTTGTCATCAAGTGAAAAGGACGGTTGTCATTGGCGCTGGAATCATATGCAGCCTATTATATCCGGCTCATGCTCGCTGGAGGGTGTTAGGTTCGACAAGGTGAACGACATTTTGTCGACATAATGTGCTCTTGTTTTCTGGAAAGTCAGCTGCTTGCTCCTGTTCGGTTCCTTGTTCCACCAGACACAGACACAACATGTTCTTCCGTGCGGTGGTTTTAAGCTAGGAATTCACTTCCACTATAACCTTTTTCTTCTTTTTGTTGCAAAAATATATTATTTAGCCAGTTCATGGTGTCGCTATTGGTGAGCGTGTGTTAGGTTATGTGCAACCTGTACATCGACACGCTTTATGGCTAGTCAGGTGCGAATGGACTATTTCGTGTCATGCTGTCACCATGGAATTCGTCGGTTGTTATATGTTTATTACATTTTACGAGAAAATGTATAATAATTGGAAAATTGAATTAATCATAATTTGAAATGTTTGTAGCTTTGGTGACTCACGATGTATGTACTCGAACATTGTTTGACCAAACACAGCTCACATATCACACTTGAACTGTTGCAGAACTGTTGCAGCATAATTTCATAACAGGCGTACATATAGGCACTCTACCTTTATTTCAAGACTACTGCTATCAAGCTATGATGTGGCTCCGACTCATTCTGCTAGGCGCCTATGGCACCAGCCAGACTATCGTGGGATCGAACAGTGCGTCGATATCGTTTATGCCTCATTTATTCGAGTTGGGTGCCCTTGTCCAGAGATCTAATGCTCTATAGGTGCGCCGGTCACACGCTCAACGACTGATGGATTTGTTCAGAGGTTTGCCTCGCTTGATCTTAGCCTCAGAAATCGAATCACGCAGACGGCTGCCACCCTATGGAAACTTTGCTACGGCTGGCTACAATAGCAAGAGAACAAGCAAGCTAGAGACTGTACGGAGATGGCGAAGCAAGGGAGGATGAGACCAATTGGATTTAATAAATCCCTACTAAGTTGATGCGCAAACAGACAATCTATCGCAGTTGATCGAACGTCTCGGCTTTTGTCGGCTGACACACGGGAGCCGCTTCAAAGCTCGCCATGTCTTAGTAATCCTTTGAATTCTACCATCATCAAACCACCACGGTCTTCCGGTTTGTTTTTCTTAGACGTTAACTACGCTTAATATTACACATTAGCTACGCACAGCCCACATTTCGACCCATGTCGTTGCTCGAGTTTGGTTTAAAGAACTGAAGGAAACGAGGTTCGGCGCTTTTTAAGAAGCCGAAAATGGAGGAGGAGCGAATCTGCATCAAGTCCTGTGGTTAAAACCAAATCACATGCTCTAAAGTTGTGAGAATATTACACACTGCTTATGGTGATCAAGCAGTGTTTTGAAACACTCAAGGTGATTCTGACCGTAAACCAATACCGTGGATTTTGCTGTGGACGTGAAGAGACCGAAGGTTGATCCCCTTCTTCGGGGGTCGACCTTCGGTCGTCGACATCAGTATTAGAAGACAACGTTAAAAACGTTTGTGACATCGTACTCAACAATAGCTGAATTACTGTCACGGAAGATATACAAGGAGGGACACTAGCGAGAGATAGCTGAGTAATTGAAGATATCCTAAAGAACTGTGGTAACAGTCTTGACTGATATTTTAAGAACACTACCAGCGAAGTTCGTTCCAAAACCGTTAAATTTCGCGTAAACGAAGGCCCATCGAGAAATGTCCGAATTGGACCTTCAGGCTGTAGCAGAAGATCCTGGATTGCTTCAGAGAGAGATCACACGAGACGAGTCGTAGGTAAATAGCTACGACACTAAGATAAAAGTCCAGTCCTCACAAAGAGAATCGACCGAAGAAATTCAGACAGAGCAGATCCAACACCCAGGGCCTTCCACCAGAGAGATCATCTTCCACAATTTTTTACAATCTGATTCCTCCGTCAATAAGGAATACTACCTTTCATTTTAAGAAGATTGCGCGACAACGTCCGACGTAAGAGGCTTGAGCTCTGGACAATTGACTCGAACTACTTTCAAATGGTTTGAAACCTTCTATCACTGTATTTTCGTGGCCTCCTTATTCGACGAACTTGGTTTAGTGCGACTTCTTCTCGTTCCCACAGATGAATAAGAGACAACGTTTCGAGATTATAGAGAAGATAATAAAACATTCGCAGGAGCAACTTAGTTTGATTCCGAACGCCGCCGCGTATTTTGAAGGAAACAAAAACACTTTGGAAGAATAAATAACTATTTCTTTTTTTTTTATAAATGTGTATCAGAACTTTTTGATTCACCCTCATATATATATATATATATATATATACGAGGCGTGTTCAAAAAGTATCGCGACTTTTGAATTTTCGCGGGTTACGTATATTCGAATTTCGATTTTTGTTTGGCGTTATGTTGGTACTCATGTCTCTCACTTATGCCGACAAGCTCGGCCATTTTGAATGTTCACTTAATTGTTGACAGCTGCTTTGCTTGCACGTGTTTTGGATCGTCTTCGATTTTTACCTATTCAAAAAAATGGATCAAAGAACCTGTATCAAATTTTGTGTGAAAAACGAAATTAAGTGCGCGGATGCATTCCGAATATTGACTGTGGCATACGGAGAAGCTACCTTGGACCGAAGCAACGTTTATCGGTGGTACAAAATGTTCTCAGAAGGCCGAGAAGATGTGAACGACGAAGAGCGTGCCGGACGCCCGAGCACTTTAACAACAGACGAAAAAATTAATGAAGTGGAGAAAATGGTATTGGCCAATCGTCGAATCACCGTTAGAGAAGTTGCTGAGGACCTAAACATATCGATTGGCTCGTGCCATTCGATTTTTATCAATGATTTGGGCATGAGACGGGTCGCCGCGAAATTCGTACCAAAATTGCTCAATTGCGACCAAAAACAGCATCGCATGAACATTGCTAATGAGATGTTGGACTCTGTCCGCGACGACCCAAATTTGCTCCAGAGGGTCATAACTGGTGACGAATCGTGGGTTTATGGTTATGACGTGGAAACCAAAGCTCAATCATCTCAATGGAAGCTGCCGCACGAACCAAGACCGAAAAAAGCGCGCCAAGTTCGGTCGAATGTGAAAGTTTTGCTGACAGTTTTCTTCGATTGCAGGGGCGTGGTGCATCATGAGTTCTTGCCACAGGGTAGAACGGTCAATAAGGAATTTTACCTGCAAGTTATGCGCAATTTGCGCGAAGCAATCCGCCAGAAACGGATTTGTGGAAGAACAAAAATTGGCTTTTGCACCACGATAACGCCCCTGCTCACACATCGTTGCTTGTGCGCGAGTTTTTGGCCAAAAACATCACACTAATGATGCCGCAGCCACCGTATTCCCCAGATCTGGCCCCCTGTGACTTTTTCTTGTTCCCTAAACTGAAGAGGCCCATGAAAGGACGACGTTACGCTACGCTTGACGAGATAAAGACGGCATCGAAGGAGGAGCTGAACAAGATTAAAAAAAATGGTTTTTTGAAGTGCTTCGAAGATTGGAAAAACCGTTGGCACAAGTGTATAATATCTCATGGGGATTACTTTGAAGGGGACCAAATAGATATTCATGAATAAATAATTTTTGAAAAAAAACAAAAGTCGCGATACTTTTTGAACATACCTCGTATGTATATATATATATATATTTTTTTTTAATATATATATATATATATATATATATATATATATATATAGAAAATATTGTGGTGATTTATTTATCAATTACAATACGTTTGCACACTCGGCAGTGCTCGCCTAAAAAAAATATATATATATATATATAGCTCCCTCTCTTTCGGTCTCTATGTACGAGTATGTATCCATATAGGCTTTGTTGTTACTCCGTCTCTTCCTTGCTTGAGTCTGCGAGTTTCTTACTTACGGCGGCATTACAGCGTACTAGCTAGTTAATCAAAGTACAGCCAAGCAACCTTTTGCCAGCCGTATGATCCAATCCGAATCCAGCCCACCCCGCCCGGTAACAGCATATTGGCCGCGTGCACGCACTTGACCCGTCTGCGTTCGACAACTGCGCCACTGTGCACCTGTTTCATTATTATTATTATTCGGCGATTCGAACGATGCCAGGAGTCATCTTCGTCGTAGTGGCAGCCGCCGTTGTAGGAGCTGGCCTAGTAAATGGCCTAGAACTGGTATGCTCGTTGGCTGGCCGGCCGGGCGGGTGATTGAGCAGGGGCGGGTCCGTTGGCCAGTGAAGTAATGCGTTTATTTGCCACGTTCGTGTGTGCGTTCTACTGGTCTCTCGACACGACCGAATCTCTCGAGTCGCCGCTCCACGTGATGAGTGCGACGAGCTATCTATGTCTGTATCTTGTCCCTTTCTTTCCCGCTTTTTTTACAATACTTGCTACCTCGAAGCTACTCGATCATGCTGTCCTGCCTCCTGGTGCTGCGTTACGCCTTGCTTTATCTTGTTCTGTGGTTGTCTACGTCATTGCCGCGTTGTTGTTGTAATAATAATAATAACAGGTAAGATAACGCCACTATACAAGAGACTACCGCGGTCAAGCCCTTACCCTGCAACTGCAACGAACTGTGCGCACCCCTCATAATGACACTTCACACCAGCAAGTGCCAGATCTCTTAGGGCAGGTGTGGAGGGGTACGTCTTTCCCCCGAAGGGTCTCCTGATTGTGTTATGTTAAAATATTGTTCTGCATGTCATGTAAGGCTATTTAAGCTTTTGAGGCAACTCGGCGAATTATTAAATCAATCATATCTGTGACTAGCTTGCAGACCGGAGCGTCTGAGAGGTGATTTCACGCGCAACGAGTTGGGAATCAGCATAGTGCCAAGGCCAAAAGTCGAGGACAATTAAATTCAATTCAAATTTGCCGTTGAGTCAAAGGAGGACGACATTAATATAACATACAATTTTGCATTCAGTTTTTGACAATATTAGTCACAACAACGAATATCTACCAAACTATTAAGGACACAGCATTTCGTTAGCTATTCTGCAATTAATATAATGAATTTCTTCTATCGAGCAATCAATTTCTCATTTAAACTTCCACACGCTACAAAAAGCATTATTTACATATTCTTTTTTTTCAATATGCAACGAGGATACTGTCTGCATACTTATGAGGTTGTTAGTGCGGACGCTAAAAAGCTTCATCTTCGATGATTCGAATTCCGAATGCGGTTGATTATACTTCCGAAAATCCGTATTCGCGCGTAAAGTCACAACGGGCTCTAGGTGTAAGGCGGATCAGCTCACAGTTTAGTGCATCACACCTTCTAGCCACACGCGGTGAAAATCGTCGTCGTTGACTGTACACGCTCAATTGCTTCCGCATGTGCTTTTACACATGTTCGCTAAGCCTCGCAACATCTAAATTTTGGTATGACTAGGTATGACTCTAATACAGCTAGAAATGAAAACAGCGATTTTTCGAAACAAAGCAACGAAATATTGTGTTGGAGATGCGACTAGCAGCTTGCTTCATTGGAGTTATTATCGTACATTCAAATCCAGTTGGGCGTCATCGTGACTCCGATATCTCGCATGATATTTACAACGGGAATGTTATTATTCATTTTTTCTTTTCATTTCAATTTTATTCATTCTTATTATTCAATATATATATACCTATGTTTCCCCTTGGGACGCACTACTCCACATGTTGGTGCTGATAGAAGCAAGGCTCGAAAATAACCCCTGCTCTCGTTAAAGAGATGTTGTATTGCTAAATGAGGAGGAGCAGGGGTACGATTTCTTTCGATTGCATATGCTGAATAGTATTTCCACTCGTTTTACTAATGAACAAAATGCTCGATTCTCGTGTATTCACTGTGACCTATACTATGTACAACCACGCCCTCTGCAACGTTACACAGGGCAGAGGACATCATGCGAGTCTTACAAACAGAGAGAGAGATAGATAGATAGATTTACGAAGGAGAGAGATTGGAGGGCGCTGAGTTACGGCCTTTACTCGGTCTGTCTGGTGCAAGTTGTCGGAGATCGGAGCATATCGTCGATGGAGACGACCAACAACGCTATCCTCGGCATCCGATTCCTCGCCAGCTCAGTCAGACGAATCACCGCTGCAGTATCTTAAAAAAGCGGCCGCCGTCTGTCTGCACCAGTCAAGCCAGTCATTAGGTATTTGAACAAAAGCACACGCATGAATGTATAGGATCCGAGTGCTTTTATTATTATTATTATTATTATTATTATTATTATTATTATTATTATTATTATTATGCATAACTAGCGACACACCAATACACTCTACAGAACGATTTCGTTTCGCGGTACAAAGCGGTGAGACGTTGTTTTTTTAGCCGTCGCTAGAACGCGCGAACTCATAACATGTGTGTGTGTGTGGGTGTTTGTTTCTGTGTGATTAGGGACGTAGATGAAATTCCCTATGCTGTTTCGAAGTCCGAAGGGTTGCGGTCAGATGAGCTTTAATTCGACTCGTGTAGTCGACGCAGCAGCGGCAATCCCGTAGACGTTTTTAACGACGATTCCATGTTAGTTCACGTCCCGTGCCCGTTTTGGCTCGCTATAGAAGCTCGACTGTGCTTACGCGGCACGGCTATCAGCTGTGCTTAGCTGCAAAGCTCTAGGTTGCGACTGACTGGTTACGCGCACGGCTAAGTACATTTGTTTGTCGACTTAGCGTTCTACTAAGATCGATAGGTTGCGACTGATATGAGTTCATCTATATATCTTGGAATATTATTATTACTATCTTTGTGAATAGTATATATTAGGTGAAACTCATAACACCTAATATATACTAATCTTTTTTTTGTTTTGTCCGTGAAGTTTTTAGAGAGGTGTTTTGTTATGTGCTATGTGTGTTAGAGAGTTGTTTATAGAGAATCCCTCTGGGCGTCGCTCTGCTCTGAAGAACGATACATTGGGGCTGAAATGACGAAATAATGTAGGATGAATTGGGCCTGAAAGTTTATTTCAAAAGGAAAAAGAAATCGCATACGTAGGTTAATTTATGTAATTGTTTTAACTATATATTCAATTCATGTTATCAGGATGTGAAATAAAGAAAAGCTTGGTGAAGAATCATAACGATGAGGCCAGTCGTCGTTAGGTGTTCGTTTAAATTGAAATATATGTTACAACCATTTTACAAGGTTACCGCAGTCATCCTTAGATCTGGCATGCTTTAAACTGTTTGTAGATTGGGCTTGGGTAGCAGAGGGTTATCTGTAGGTGAGCATTTCTTCTGAACGGGTTGACACTGTTTAATATCTGTTCTCTAGAGTGAAGGTTCGTTACTTCCTGGTTGCCGAAAACGTATCATAATGATGACCGTACTGGCGACGTGATGACTGTGATGGCCCAACTGAAGCGGCGACTTCAAGCCCACACATAAAGGCTTTATTGCGTCGTGAAGAAACGGAAGAACAATTCTCTTTTGCCAACGCTCGAGTTTTAACGGCATTTGATTAAAATCTAGGTTAGATACGTATAGGAATATGAAGAAGGCATTTGATTTGCTCCGCTGCTGCTGCTGCTGATAGTAGCAGACAGGACTCGTAGTGGGCAGCTAAGCGCTCGAGTGTTGTCCTTACGTGTCCTTTGTCCTGATACTTTTGTTATTTTTCTACATACTGGTATGGTAGAATGTCGATTGCTTCGATTGCCACTCTTGAGTCTCGATCGATCAGCAAAGCAGTTGACACTCTCGAAAGAGGCGCGCGACTCACTGGCGAGCGGCTTAAGGCTAACAACTTGTCAACTCTGGTGTTGTTGTTGTTGTAAAGCGATGTTGTCCTTTGCTCCGCGAAGGTTCGAATGTTGCTACATGTTTATTGATTTCTACTTAGGTAGGGGCGCTTTTACAGAGCGCGTTTCGTCTCGAATCTCACGAGACCACGGGAGGCCGAGAGGATGAGCGAGAGAGAAACAGGAACTCGAGGGAATGGGGAGCTCTAGCTTGAGAATCCAGTAACATTCGTCACATGAGAAAAGTAAACGGCAGGTGTGGCAAGAAGACGGATTGATTAATCATTTAACAGTTGGCGCGATTGCAAACTCGTTATCTCTGTTCAAGGCTTTCCTAGACCTCAGAAAAACTCCCAAGTGATATATAAGTGAAATAAATGTGATAACGATGATGATGAGAAAATATTTTATTATTATTACAATTGTGAGGTATGAACGTTTCATTTATTAATATAATTATCATTATTATCCGCCAATTCGTGTCAGCCTATGTCGCCTCGATTTATTATGTGCTCGCCTTTGATCCTTTGAATACATAATATTTCGATTACACGACAAAATCTCCGCCTATCTGTTGTAATTTCATATGTGTTTTGTTTAAGCAGTCTCATGGGTTTTTTGGTCTGGTTATATTTAAGTTATATATTTGGTCTTGTTACATTCAGTGATATTATGTCCTATCTTGTATCTTTTTTATATCTCTCTCTCTCTCGTTTCTTCCTGCCGTTGGCTTTTCCTGGGACTGGCGTTTGAAAAAAATTAGCTCCGCCGTAGTCAATCAACGCAGGGTCACACATAGCCGTTTAGTGTTGGCTAGGGTGTGCAATTTTGCTAATTAGTTTGCTTAGCCATTTGCGGGCTAATTGCGAAGAGTCAAGAGTTAGCCAATCTATCCGCGCTTCTGCGGACGCTCGATGATTCCTTCGAACGACGGTAATCGGCTGCTATGCTTGCTACTGACCTTGTTCTGCCTCTGTTGCCATCGTTGGCTTATTGGCAGCTGGTAACCTTCGAGGACGACCAAATGTTGCAATAGGCAAGGCGAAACTTCGTCACTATTATCCACGTCATGTCCCGAGAAAGTGAAGGTAGGAGATAACTCAAACAGGTTTTCTTATAATTATTATTACGAGATACTACATCGGCTTAAACTGGATTAAGCATTGTCCTTATGTGACATTTCTCTTCTGGAGAAGAGAAAATCCTAGATACGTTTAGCATGCGCATGCTATTTACTGCTGTGGCTACGCCTGTAATGCCTTTGCCTAAAGCTAGAGCGAAAGTTATGGCAAGTGGTAATACAGTAGTGTTCAACCAACCAACGCTGAAAACAACGCTGGGGGTTGAAAACTTTGAGAAATTATGCCGAAAATTCCTCTCCCGACCGAGTTTTGGGGGCATATGCTCCCTAAAATTTTGCAAAAACAAAGCAAATATTGCCACTGAGCTGTTCGGTCGATGTCAAGTTGGGGGCGCTCAAGGTCTGTCAAGGGCTGTAAAATCATATTTCGCCCCGCGGTAGGTTCATTGACGACGAACGGAAAACGTTCGTATTTTATGTGTAGTTCGATTAACGGCTCAACGGCGGGGTGCTGTTTTGTTTGCTATTGCCGTTATGATTATGTGTGTGTGGTTCGTACCCGGTAGTAGGCAGACCTGCAGGTCTTAAGTGTGAACACATGCAAACGCGAGCCGCTCGATGCATGCGTTCTCTTTCTTTGCAAATCATTTAGTCCATTCATAGAGAGGCGATGTGTTTTTGAAGTGACCCCCGTTTTGACACCCGAAATAGTACAGACGCATCGTTTACAAGGGAATACATACTCAAGAATAGTGTGTGTGCGCAAAACGTGATTTGCTATTAGCGGTCTAGAAAGATACTATTAAGATATACATATTGGGGCAAATAGAAGGCCCCGACTGCAGAGACTCACAACGCGCGAATATTTTCGTTGTTATTACTGCCCACTGATTTGGCTTCTCTTTCACTTTCACTTCAAAGTGTACTCCGTGCGGTACCAGGATAGGAGGGAAAAACATTTGGAAAGTGGTCGGTTATTTAATACGCGTGAGGCAATCATTCGCAGACGCTGGTGGCTCGCGGAAACCTCCGACAGCTGGCTGTATGATTACCATCATCGGGTCTCGTTGAGTCTTCATGTCGTAGATCGCTTGCTGAACGCCAACGCATTAACGAAGACCGGAGGACCGGTACGTCGTCGTTCACAGTCGATGCAGTGAAGTCTCAGTGCAAGGGAACTAATCTTCTCCGAGCGTTGTCACATCCGGGCTTTGATCCGTGCTGTGATCGTTGTCAGACGGACATTTTCGCAATGAAACCAGCCATTGTAATGAAAGGGAGAGCGATATGGGGCTGTGTACATTACAGTCATTGCCCTTATCGAGCAAATCTACCTGAATAATTGGTTACAACTCGTAAATGATTTCGCAGCCGACGAATCGATAACTGGTAATAATGCTATTGGCTGTTCGAAACCGCTTTGGATTAGGGACCCGTTCGGTCGGTACTACTACACGCTCTCGTATTAAAGCTTGTTAGTTTAGCGGAATTGGCTTGGAGTTCGTAGAGATCTAGCTAGCCTAATATCTTAGAGTATTAAAGTCCAATTAATAATTTCTGCTTGTGTTGGGGGTGGAATATGTGTGTGGAACGTAAGCGCACGCTTCATTTGCCCGCACCGCTAGAATGAGGCGTAAAACCAACGCCCGTTGATATAACGAGCAGCACTCGTAGTCTCTAATGTGTCTGCCTCGTCCGATTCGACTGAGTGAAGAAATGCATCACGCCATTTTTTTATGATAATGTATCTGCCCTACAGGAAGGAACTTCATTTCATATTTCTATTCATTCGACAGCAATACAACAACAAACGTAAAACCTATTGACGCGTTTATGTCTACGGGTGGACATGAAATATCGTGCATTACTCAGACTAGGGAACTCTCGAAACGGTCGTGTGTTATATTCATATATCTTGTGTTCTACCGCTCAGTGTTGCGGTTATTTTGATTTGAGTATGCTTTCTGTGTTCTAACATTCACAAAAAATGGTAGCCTGTTACTCAGTCTATCTATCTTACATTGTTATATGACGATGTGGGCCAGCTCAGCGCGCTATCGTGTAAATATATATATATACAGGGTCATTCATATCGTTGTGCACGCATTTCGAGGTTTGATAGAACTCGGCAAGAAAATAAGTTTTCCCTATGGAGGGAAGACGTGGAAACGTCTTGTTTAGGAGAGAGAGTGAAGTTTATAAAAGCAGTTTTTCTGCCTTTTTCCTACATAGTTGTGCGAAATCTCTGTTTGCGGGAGAACCAGTCAACGCATGAAGGAACCGATTACACCGGCGTGTTCGGAGGAAAATTCTGCACAACGAAGACACTTCACTAGCTTGCGTAGCAAAAAGCTAATACCCCGATTAAGGAAAGTCATGAAAAGTCGATATTTTACGTTAACGCCCTTTCATGAAAAAGCGTAAAATTTTTCCATTGCGACCAAAAATGTACGTCCGAAAGACCACTCTCACGCAATAGCAAATTTAATGCCCATAATTTTCGTATCAAGGTGATGGTGCTGCGTTACGTAGTTGTCAAGTTACTAAACTTTTTCGATAGCCATATCGAACGCGAAGGCATGCATATTTCCATAGGGCGTATGAGAAAGTTAGGTACATATTTTGAGGTTTGGTAGAACTCAACAAGAGAATACATTTTTCTAGTGGAAGGAGGGGGCGGAAACGTCTTGGCAAATTTTTACGGTTCTGAACGTGAAAACTTGCACGTAAAACATAACAACTATGACTGAAAATGATGGGCATTAAATTTGCTATTGCGTGAGAGTGGTCTTTCGGACGTACATTTTTGGTCGCAATGGAAAAATTTTACGATTTTTCATGAAAATGCGTTAACGTAAAATATCGACTTTTCATGATTTTCCTTAATCTGGGTATTAGCTTTTTGCTACGCAAGCTAGTGAAGTGTCTTCCGTTGTGCAGAATTTTCCTCCGAACACGCCGGTGTAATCGGTTCCTTCATGCGTTGGTTTTCCCGCAAACAGAGATTTCGCACAGCTATGTAGGAATAAAAAGTCAGAAAAACTACTTTTATAAACTTCACTCTCTCTCCTAAACAAGACGTTTCCACGTCTTCCCTCCATAGGGAAAACTTATTTTCTTGCCGAGTTCTACGAAACCAAACGAAATGCGTACACAACGATATGAATGACCCTGTATATATATATATATATATATATATATATATATATATATATATATATATATTCACATTTCTAGTATAATTGAGAACGCTGGTGCGGTTATTTGTAGCATTCACTCCTGTACCTTGATTGTGACAAAATAGGAGATTAGCGTGCAACACAGGACGGTGGACTTTTTTTGTCTGTATAGTGTATTGTCGTAGCTTTCGTAACTGATCACAGCCAATCCGACAGTTAGTAATGGTGATCTTCAATAAAGTTACTTCGGGGAAAAATTTATATATAAGTATATGTATATCGGACTGACGTAACCCGTCAAAGGCAAATTATTTTAATTGTGTTGTCCGTTACACCGCTGAGTTTGCGCAGTTCATCGGCCCAGTCGTCTAGGTCCACTCTACTCTTAATACGTGAGTTAGTTTGGAGGCTGAAAGGAAAAACAAAGCAGGAAGAACCCGCTGTGCGAACCACACTAGTTGTAGTGGATCGCATGCGCGTTTAAGCTCAGCAAGCGACCGATTCATCCAGGTCATTAGGAACACACTCACACAGGAGAATGACAAATGACACTGCCAATAATTTCGAAGCCTCAACAGTGATTAGCAAGAGTGGCCAAGCAGTGGCCTTCAAAGGCCTGTCGCAGCCGCGTTCTTTTCTCACGTCCTCACTTCTCAGACAGAAACAATACTTCGCACTTAACCACGCTCAGATTCAATCGGCTCGGTGCTTCATATTCGCATGGCAGACTTCTGGTAGGATCGTACTGAGGTTTGGACCGAACCCTCTTAGGGGTCGTCTCGAACATTAGGGCTCGTTTCGAACACTAGGCTCCGACCCGAACCCTATATGGTGGTCGTTAAGCTCCCTTCCCTCTCAAGGGACTCTCGAAGGGATTTTCGAAGCCAGTCATCGAGTGCACGATGACAAACAACGGGCCTCGCTGATCCGTCGGTTTTATTCAGTGCAAATAGCTTTGCTCCGAAGACGAAGACGAGAGGCCTTCATCGATACGGGCCGTTGCTATGGCCTAGAACGTCCACGACGCCAACTACTACTACTGTCTGAGCAAGATACGCGGCGGACGGTTGCTCCTTACGCCTCAACCCAGCAGACGAACTCCTAGGGAAAGATCGTAAAGCTCCTGTGATGTCATCTTCGGTGGTCACTGCATGCAGTACGCCGGTAGGCTCGAGAGGTCACGACAAGTTTAGCGGTGCCGTCTGGTGCTATCGGCCAACGAGACAGACCTTGGAGTATCGGTGAATTGTATCGGCCAAGACAGACGCCGATTTGTTCTTTGGGGTCACCTAAAGGCTCTCGTCTACGAGACTCCAGTCGAATTACGCGAAGAGCTGGTCGCTAGTACAGCCTTCTCTAGAAAAGCCGCTCAAGTGATGGCTGGCATATTTTAAGACGTACAACGAAATGTCTGCAGGCGCTACCGACTCTGCTGAATGGTTCGCGGAGGCACCTTCGAGCAGTTACTGTCAGATAGATAGATGAATAGAAGTGGCGGCGTGGTCTAGGGGACTAGTGCGCTAGTCATGGTTGTCATCTACCGGGGTGTCGCCGGTTCGATCCCTGTCGTTGGTCAAATTTTCTTTGAGCGATGCTCATTGAGAATAGATAATAAATCATACCGCTGAGAGTCAGCGGCCATGCTGCCACAAGGACTGTTGGGGAAACCCTATATATCTTAACATGTCCGGCCCTCGGTGCATTGAAGATATACCTCAGTTAAGTGTCAAGCCCGTAGGGGACGGAGGATAGTCTAGAATTAAAAACAACCTCCTTAAAAAATGTTTTTAATTCTAGATAGATAAATAGTTGTGTGTGCTTCTAGAGCTATGACGAGTGATTTGTCTGGTGGTCATTTATGCATGCACTCAATTTCGACACGTCTGTCGGAAAACCTTAATTACTTCGCAATTGCGGCTAGAATCGCCAAAATGATACCAAAATGATCGTCAATGCGAAATGCGCATTTGTCTGAGTTTTTTTGTTTTTATTTGGAACGCTGAAACTGGTCGTAAGCGTTTGCTTTTGAGGTATTGAACGTGAAAGCCAATAATAATAGCTCCACTAAACAACCTTGTCGCAAATTCTGCCGGTGTCGTGTGGAAGCACTAACATTCAACGCACTAAGCCGCTTTTTCGGAGTAAACACGTTTCTCTAAGCAAGTTTTCTCACGAACACGACGGCGTGCTTAGATTCTCTATATGAGCATTGGTTCTCTCGCGATCGCACATTTTGTGCTCCTGTGCCCGGCAATAACACCAGTGTCACACATGTTAGCAATTTCAGTCACACTTTGAAACCAGACTTCTACGAGAACATGATTCATTGGGAAAAATGTTTGATTTAGCAAGCTCTACAATTTCTCATACAGCGCTTTAAATATATATATATATATATATAACAAAACGTTAATTAGCTTGCTAAGTAATAATCTTAGTGCTTCAAACAGGAAAGGCAATGATAATATCTATCCAGGCACGCGATATGCAATGCAAATGCATGCGTGCCCACTACGATCTATGTCCGGTACACTCTAGATGAATATATATATATATAACAAATGTTACACAACAATAACAACAACGTAAATCCCAATCGATATTCTAGAGGCTACGAGACTACGCGCACAATTCAATGTTATTATTGTCGTCATCGCTGTTGTTTTAGTCGCTGTCCGCCCCGTTAACCAGCCATAAAGTGGCCCAGGGCAGGCAGGGGGGCTTACCGACGACCGATCCACAGCCGACTCTCGCTGGTGGTTTAGGGTGTTGCCTTCGTCAACATTTCGAACATCCTCTCCAGTAGTAGCGTTCTCCTCACGTTCACCTCACGTGGTGGTTGTGGCACAGCGCTCACTCAAGCAATGGTCGGTTGGTAGATCGCCCTGTAGATAGATGGTAGGTTGATAGATAGATTGACAGATAAATGGATGCAAATGACGAACCCTTCCTTATCTGTTTGTGAATTTGACGTGTTTTGGCAACAACTGCAGAATAGCGCGTAGTGCAGGTGGGGGAGGCTCGAAGGGTATAGTTAATGCCTGCCTGCCGGCCGGCCTGACGCATACGCTGTCTGCTACTGCTGCTGATTCGTATGAGACAACAACGTAACAGGTGGACGGGGGCTCATTCGCCGGCAGGAGGTTGCTGAAGGTCTCTTGTTCGAGCACCATGAGCTTCGACGGCTGCACCATCAACTAACTGCAAACTTGAACTGCAGAGTTGAAATAGGTGGTCAAGTCGTTGTCGCCTTTGTGGGCTGTCGTAAACTTCCCCATCATCATCGTCTTCTTCTTCTTGGTCTTGCTTTGCACCTCGGGTGCTTCGGTGTTGGCGCTCGTGTTTGTTGAGGTCTATCGTCGGAAGCGCTGAGGACTATGTTGGATAGTGGACGGTGAATCTTTGTGGCCAAAGAGCGGGCGAAGATTTAGGAAAAACAGAGATAGAGAGAAAACAAAAGACGGAAAAAGCCAACAAGAAGACCCGGAACGACGACAACGAACACATGCATCATTTCCCGAAATGGATCGCAGTACCCGTGAGTCGCCATATCGAGAGATGAGAGAGAGAGAGATAGTGTGTGTGTCACTTTTTTCTTCTTTAAGTTGCTCTTTGTCTATCTACTGCTACTTACTGGTTGTTGTTCTTTTCTCGTGGACACTGCGGGTTGCTGCAATAGTGCAGAATGGCGGACGTTTAGAACGAGCGAGTTTATTCATGTTGTTGTTGTTTTTGGTAATGTTCTTGGTACTGTGGTTCAACCTGTATCATTTTCTTTTAATCAGGGAGTATTCATTTTGTCCAGTATCCGGGATGGCCCGGCGCTGGAGTGTTTCCCATAGCTGGCTCGATTTGCTTAGTGTATTTGTTCTCCTGATTAGTATTCCCTTCATGCGGACGGCAATTGAGGGGATTCTTGAAGCTAGTTCTTTTGATGTGAGGTCCCAGGAAATCTGTCTAGACTTGTCTGGCTGTTGCGGAAGCCGTGCGATGTTAAGTGCCATAGGAGGAGGCGTGCTGTAAAACCCTAGTAGCCGTGAGCTCCCATAAGGGGGCGGTATATAGCATGACGCTATTTACGGCTGATGGCCGACAGTCGGTTGCTCCGACACGCGACGTTTATCCAGCCTGTCCATATAGGAAGTAAGGACGTGTCTAGTGCGAAGTCTCTGAGTAAAAATGGACTCCGGAAGTTCCTTATAGTTAAAGGCTCTAGGAAACTTCCGAAGCTCAAACGGCTTCGAAAGTCGGACTTGAGGAAACAGGAATCATGGTGCAAAACCGCAATTGTCTGATACTGGTATTGTAAGGTTTGGAACCTATTTAGACGGAGAGACTCAGTCGGACAGGGCCCAAAATGAACACTGTTATGCGTGCTAGCAGATCGGATACAGATACGCAGAAAGCCAGATGTTGCATCTACTACTGACCTATGTCCGCAGTGCTCGTTTTTGGAAAAAGGTGGGTCTGCCTATGTCGAGCATGAGTCCCTTTTAGATTAGGTCAATACAGCAATAATCACGTGTAAATACTGCCACATCGCAACCCCTTCGATATTAGTAAGGTCACGAATATTTGAAAAAAAGGGACTCTGCCTGGTATGACGAACATTTTGAAATTCTAGCAACAACGAAGTGTGTAGTAAAACGAATCCGTTCGACGCTTCGAAGTGGCGTAATTTGTACTGTAGTTCTATGCTAAATTGTGGGATTTCTGGGCAGAAATGAACTGCAGAGTACCCCGTCTCAAATTGTGGCTTCGCGCCCGTACCAGAGTTGGGCGCGATGTGAATATGACTTTGGTCCACGGCCGACCGCAAAACTTCGTGACTGCTTCGGGAGCTAAGGTACTCACGGGCTGGTCAACAAAAATACGAACGCATGAACAGTCGTTAAGTATCTCCCGCCAAAGTCCGTATGGTGACGGATCGGCGACAACAACGACACGCAGATATGCATTCTCCAGGCGGCGTAGGGAATGTCAGTTTTGAAGGAGGAGACCCTTAGCAGGTTCGCCGACCAAGAAGCTGTGTCTTCTCCCCGGGCAAATCAGGTTGATGATCTTTAACCTCGGGTTGCAAGGTTTAGTGAACCGTTGTGAGGCGTTGCTTGTTTCTTAAGAGATGGCCGTAAGATATTATATATTTATATAGCCGGCTTATTTATCGAAAGAGTGTTCCGCGTGACTACAATATTGTTTAGGGTTGTCCGTAGCTATCACTGGCCTGTAGGCTGCGGCCGAAGTCCACAGTATCTTCAGTGGTGCAAACGAGTCGTTTGGATAAAAAAAACAGACATGAATGATGGACACTAGCTGTTTTCACGCTACGTTCTAGATCTGGTTGTATATTCCAGATAAGTTTTTATCTGACAGCTCCTGCCATGGCATGTACTATGGGCCGGTAGACCTTGAACTAAACATTTTCATTCGGGTTGATTTTCTACACCATTCTAGACCATCCTCCGTCGCCTACGGGCTTGGAATTGCCGTGCGACACTTAGAAAATAATGCGCCGAGGGCCGAACATGTAGCAATCTATGTAGGGTTTTACCAACCGTCCTTGTGGCATCAGTAGCCGCTGGTACTCTGATTTCACTTATGCAAAACACCTAGAAGCAATTTTTTTCCTGGAAGGTTTTGGAAGTGCATAATGCACGTGCGTCACTAGCAACCTGCGTGCGTGACAGATAGGGAGCTTATGCCAAGATATACACTGGGCCGCTAAATCTGGTTCTAGCTAGCTGTGCCTACATAGCTTTGCGCTGGTTGATAATCACTCAACTTTCAAAGAACTGCCGAGTTCGAAGGTTAATAACGCCTGCATAACGGCGTAAACGCCGTAGTGTTATCTGGGTGATAGTAGTATTTAGTAGTTGTAGTAGTATATATATATATATATATATATGTATATATATATATATATATATATATATATATGTCGAGCCCGGTGGCGTGGTGCATTCGCCTGCGCCTCGCGACCAGAGAAGAGAGACACATAGGTTCGAGCCGCACCGTTGCACATTTGTATTATGTATGGGGGTCCGTCCGTCTATGAAGTAATGCGAAAAGCAGTACCGTGGAGCCGCTAAATCTTGGCTGAGAGTCAGTCCGAATAAGTTTTTTTAGTAGTAATAAATGTATAAAATTAAAACAATGTGGCTGATCGCTGCATTGTCGAATTTGACCGCATTTACGAACTGGAATTATTGGAGGGAAGTGGTTGTCCTGATGTCCATGTTTGTTGTCTGTCTATCTGCTTGAATTATTGATTAGGTTGACTTGATTGGGTTAGTCGGTTTCATTTGCTTCCGTTGCTGCTGCTGCTGCTGCTACAGCTGTGGTTACTCACAAAATATGTGGTCGTGTCTTGATTTGCAGACGCAGCTGGGTCTGGGTCCTGTTTTGGCGGGCACCACGGTGAGTGGCTCGAATGCGCCGACGCTGAACGGCGGTACATCAGTTTCGTCGGCGTCGTCGTCGTCGGCGGGGGCGGCGACATCAGGAAGCGGGTCAGCCTTGACGTCGGGATCGGCCGGCACCAGCGGCGTCGGCAGTGGAGGCGGTGGCGGCGACGACAGGAGCTCACCGAGGACCGTCGCCGGACCGGTAGCGGCCTGTGCTGCGCTGCACACGCAAGAGCGAACGCTCGTCGTCAAGGTCATCGGAGGTCACAACCTCGCCAAGAAGGATATCTTCGGCGCTTCCGACCCATACGTTCGCATCTCGGTATTGCTCAACGAACAACAGGTAGGTTGGTTGCTTGGTTGGCTGGCGGACTGGCTGGCTGGCTGGTTAGAAATTCTGGTCACTCTCGAACCTTTTCGCCTTCAGCGCTGACCTTCTCGCCTGGCGGATTCGGCTGGAGATCGCGACCTGATCTAGTAACCCAGAAACTGGCAGAGCATGCCTGCGCGTGTCGTTTGCGTGCAATTAACGCCTATTAACGTACGACTATACGAAAGTAACCCAGAAACTGGCAGAGCATGCCTGCGCGTGTCGTTTGCGTGCAATTAACGCCTATTAACGTACGACTATACGAATGCGTTGATGAACTTTGTTTATTGATTGGTATATTCATTGATTAGGTAGTTAATGTCCTAGAATTAAAAAACACACACATTTTTAAGGAGGTTGTTTTTAATAACCATTACCAGCACATTTGTGTTTATGGGGGTCCGCCTATAAAGCAATGCGAAAGGCAGTATCGTGTACGTCTGTCTCAGTAATGTCTCAGTACGTCTGTTTCAGTACGACTGTCTCATAAAACCTTGGCTGAGTGTCAGCCCGAAAAAGTTATTTTTTTAGTTAATGTCCTGACCGTTTTCTCTTTTTGGATAGCATCTCCCTTGTATGAAAATTCGGAATCTAGCGGTAGCGCCTTTTATAAGACCGTATGAATGAGTCTGGTCATTGTCGGTATTTTTCATGGCTAATGTAACTTTGAAAAAAGAAGACAATAGAAATAAATATATTTTAATATTTCATTGCTTCATTGCTAGATTTAGACTACGGTAAAGCGGAAGGTCTCCAATTTTGATATACTTTTCTCTAACGGAATATTGCCAAATGGGCCCTGCATATCGACCATATGTGATTCAGGGCGTGTACGTTAGGCTAGCGCATGTCGTTGCGGACCACGCTACTGGGTGCTATACTATGAAGTATCCCATTTTGCCGGGACACGCTGCTTTGCAGAGTAACGAGCTAGTCGAAAGAAGTTGCATCTGTAAAACGTCATGATGCTTGACGAGGTGTATACAGATTGTAAACTTTATCCATGTCATCATCTATCTGGGTGCGCCGGGTCGGTCTCCGCTGTTGATCGAATTTTCTTTGATCGATGCTTATTGAGTATAGAGATATCTCAACATGGCCGGCTCTGGCCCCTCGGTGAAAATGTGCCATACGGCGATTTCAAGTCCATAGGAAACGACGGAGGATGGTCTAGAATAAAAACTCCAACCTCCTTGGAAAAATATTCTAGCCACTAGGCTTCGACGATTGGATGATTCTACCACTTCGCAGAGGCAATCCCATCGCATTAATTGTACATTTAATTGTAATCATTTTGATTACCCAAGCTTGTCACGGGAAGTTTTCGGCTCATGTCTGTCCAAGCCGACCTTTGGCCACTGTCAATTTCAAAACGTTTTTTGTACGAAAATATTGGTGGGCGATGGTTATAATGAAGGCCAAGAGCGTCCCCTCTGTAATTACTATACGGTCGTTTTTGTGACGTTTGTGATGTTTGTTTATGGTTGTTGATATGATCGCTGCTTGAACATCCTGCGATATGTTTTGCTGGAAAGGTAATAGGTACAACCCAATTTGTTCATACGAATGAAACCGATGTTTACTGGCCACTTTTTCGTTTAATTTTAACTATTTAATTGTATTTGCTTTCTAACATAAAACCTTGGTTGATACGTAAACATTTAAACCTGAACAAATGATTAGGCTCAATCACGTTTCCATAAGACCCTTACGAAGTTCAAGTAAATAAACACTTTCCAATATTGTATTACTTCAATTTTATTTGGTTTCATTGCGTTCGTGCATCCTCCGAACTTATTTTTGTTAATATTATTATTCGCGAGGATCGAGTACCGGATCATTCCAGACGTGTGGCTACTAGACACTAAGAAAACACCGATCATATATGTACGTTGTTAAACTCAGAATAACATGGATAACAATGATTTTCCTCCGGCGATGGGCGTATCTCTCGAGTTATATATATATATATATACATCGGTTTACCTTATCAAATGCGTATATTAGTAATACGGATGATAATAATGAGCATGTTGGCTTGAGGTCGTATAGAGACACTCTTCGTTTTGGAATGGATGCTTAATCAGCGCTTTGGCGTTGCCGCTCGACGCTTCATGTCATCATGCTAATAAGCGATGGCGTTGTAATCCATTGTCACGACGCGTATTCGCTTGGGTCCAGGCGAGACTGACAGTACCGCAGCACTTCTGCTGAGCCACAGATTCGGTTCGGCTTTATTAAGGCGAAGGGACAAAACGTCTCCTTTGTGGTTAAAGACATCACTTTGCCGAGGCAAATTTACTTTGAGGAGCAAAAACATTAGTGATTAGATTAGCCCAGAGGCGCGACATGTAATTAATATCGTGGATGCCTAATTTGTCTCTAGCCGTTAACCTTCTAGATAGCTAACTCCCTGGCCCTTTGGAGATAAGCGGCGAACTCTCTGGGTAAATTTTCGAACATTTGCTGAACTGGTCGAAAGCGTTTTGCGTCTTGTTTTATTATTGGGTTAACGTATCCACCATATTCTGAGCCTTCTTAAACCGTTTTCTTCATGCTTCAACCTTCTTTCATCCTTACTGATAGTAACGACAAGATTTGGATACGTTTCACCAGCTTTAACCCCTTATCGGAGCGTCGTACTAAAACACGCTTTGAATGTTTTTTTTTTCAATTTAAATAACTGACAAAAAACATTCAAAGCGTTTTATGAATCCTTTATCGACGCAAGACGGCATTGGTCGTCGAACAAACTTGCGCATGATTTGCTTATCATCAGGCAACTTATGTCCGATGCCGAGAAAGTTGTACTTAGTTGTTATTATATATTCGTCAGTCTACTTTTTCATTGTTTGACGGTTTTCCGGGTGACCTGGACCGACCTCCCACTAGTTGGTAACTGACTCAGTGAGAGGGATCTGTTCGATCTGCTTCTTGTAGGTGGATGCTCAGTACACGCGCACGCGAAAGCGAACTTTGAACCCGGAATGGAACGAAGAGTTCAGACTCAGCGTTATACCTCACCGACACAAAGTGCTCGTCGAGGTCTTCGATGAGAACCGTCTAACAAGAGACGACTTCCTTGGCCTCGTTGAGTTGCCTCTGCAGAACATCGGTAAGCGCTTCGCCATCTCATACACGGCATATGAGTAGGCTTTTTGTTATATATATATATATATATATATATATATATATATATCAGTACCCGACGGAACGCTGCTATTATTAAAGACTTCATATCCATGGACCTAACAGTGGTACCCTTGTAAAACTCAACATTCGGTGTAAACATTTTCTTCAGTAGGTCATGCTAAGTTAAGGAATGCATTACACCTTCACCCCTATATATGACCATATTATGGGTGGTCTGGTAATGTGGGCTATCTACCAAAAGAGATGGGAGGTGTAGAAATGTTTGTACAATGCGAGACCAATTCTCAAAATCATGCACTAGACGTGCAAAGAGCAGCTTTTGGGCAACGCACCAAGTTCACTGGAGGCCAGTTTGGGCGGTTGTTTTACAACTTCTAAACTCCCTTCTAAAAAATGAGCGAAAGTCTCTGTAAGAACGGTTCTTCTAGACACGGCATTTTTACATGGCTTCGGCGCTCAATTGATAAGTTACACTACAAGCCACGGCATAGTTTTGCAGCACTTCCTGAATTTTGTGTATTGTTTGCTGTTGCACTATAGCTGGGATGTTGTGAGGCAGAAAGGAGCTCCCCGAAGTCCAACAGAGTCATTTTCCCCCAGGTGAAAATTCTGAAGGAACAGAGCGAGTCTAAATTAACCTTGCAATGTCACGCATACACTAAATGCTCTCCGATTTATGATCAGCGGAGATGGCGCAATTTTTTCCCAACGCGTTTGTCGTGAGCTCTCAATGCGGCTGCCCCATTGTCGATGAAGCTTAGATTCAAAGTCCCCAGAGAGTTAGATAGAGGCCCGTCGTTTGTATGTGTGCCATGAGGGCTACCATACAAAGCAGTCTTCATAACCGTCATCTGTAGATCTAATAGATCAAACGTCACAGAGCCGACAAGCTGGCTTCTATCTTAGCTCCTGCTTAAACACCTTGCTATTTCAATGTCGCTTACCTGCTGTTGTGTGTGTGTGGGATATTGGCCATTAGGCGATGATCCAGCAGCGAAATTCTACGTATTGCGTCCACGAAGCTCGAAGAGCCGCGTACGGGGTCATCTGCAGCTGGTTCACTACTTCACCGGTCAGACCGCCTCCAATGAAGCCTCGACAACAGATCGGCATGAACTAGGTGACGGAAGTCGAGAAGATCCCACTGAGGTGAGACATGTAGACCATATATATATATATTGGGTCTACAATTTTTTTTTTCGGATTTTATATTGATTCTTTACGGACAAAACTGAAAAACTTTTTTGTAGCCCTATATATATATATATATATATATATATATATATATATATATATATATATATATTCATTATCGATGAGAACATGACATTTGAGTCACTGCAAACGTGTGCACTTTTACCAGCCACCTCTGGAGGGTTTCCCAGGCTGGGGCCGCGTTACCTTGTCTATATATATTCCTATATATTGGCGAGCCTACGGACAGCGTTAAGTAACTGCGTAGGGAAGTGTGGTGGTGTAGTGTATAGTCTGTAGTATACATTTGCCATTAAATAATCTTTATTGTTATTGGTAACAAGTATGTTCATGCTATATGTAATGCATATCACATTGATGTGTCACACTATATGCACTAGCTAAATTACACGGGTTCATAATGCGCTGTGAACACGCTTTAGATATTAGTTTAAGTGTAACCCCTTTGTTTGGAGTATTTTGTGAGCTAAATTCAAAAACAGTTTGGAACCATCCTTACATCACCCAACAAAACTTACATGCATATATATATCATTTGTAAATAATATACACAGTAAATATATATATATATATATATATATATATATATATATATATATATATATATATATATATTAAAGGCAGCCATAAGTGCGGGATACTTCTGACATGATAGTTGATTGACGCACAGCCACTGAAACATCATAAAATATTCTGGGTTCATATATATGACAACAAAAAACGCAGTACTGTGTTAAGGTAAATTGGTGATGTAATTAGTAAAACGTCCAAAATAATCAGCGTAATGTTTATCACATTTTCTGGTATAAGCAACCTCTACTACAAGTTGTTGATGTCGTATGACTCATCCATTTTGAATGAGTCATTGTTTGCCAGGAATCCGGCCTTTTGAGTGCACTAATTTTCTTCATCACTTACTTGTGTGGTTGAAATATATATATATATATATATATATATATATATATATATATATATATACACTTATATACATATATATGTATATATACACGATAAAGAAATAATAGGCCGGTTACGTTGTTACCCCATTCTTTGTTGCAACAACCCTCGCTTTTACTCCACGTTCGTCGATCACGTGTTTGACAGAGACCGTGTGTGCTCTACGGGCATATGCCGGTAGTCAAAGCGTATTCGGATTACTTACACAATCTCTATACCCTCTTGCGCGGTTATTATTCTACTGTAACGCACGCGCGCTAGTAATCGATAATATTACGAGTAGTAACTGCAGCAGCAGTAGTAGTATTAATAATAATAACACCAATTCGTCTCGCTGCCTTCCTACCCGCTTCCGAGAACTGCAGTCACCGCTGCATGCGCATTTTGTGCCTGAGCCAACCAAAAGGAAAAGCAGGCTCCTTTGCAAGTGAGCAGCAGGCCAGACGATGGCTTTGACGGTCAGACGATCTGACTGTCGGTCGGTCGGTAGGCCGAGATGCGGCCACGATGTGAAAACCTATACCATAATAATATGCCATCTATAATAACAATAATGATCATCATCATCATCACCATCATCATCATCACCACCACCACCACCACCACCACCATCATCATCATGGATCATGGTATGGATGGATTCGATGAATGAAAGGAGAACGACGCTAGACATGTTGATAGGTGGCGGCATGGTCTAGGGGATTAGTGCGCTAGTCATGGTTGTCATCAACCGGTCCCCGGTTCGATCCCTGCTGCTGTTGATCGAATGTTCTTTGAGCAATCCTCATTGAGATTAGATGAATAACCATACCGCTGAGGGTCAGCGGCCATAGGGCTGCCACAAGGACTGTTAGGAAAAACCCTAGATATCCTAACATGTCCGGCTCTCTCGGTGCTTTGAAGATATACCTCAGGTTGAGTTCCAAGCCCGTAGGGGACGGAGGATAGTCTAGAATTAAAAACAACCTCCTTAAAAATGTTTTTAATTCTAGACATGTTGATGATAGTGGTGGCACAGTGCCGTCGTGCCGGCTGCCGCCTTGTGTCGTCCGCACGCACGTACGTATGAACGTATGATGATTTTGTTGTTACCGGCGGCGCGCTCGAGATGCAGTGGCGGTGGGTGGTGGTGGTGGCAAAATGTACAATCGAGCGAAACGGGCGATCGAGGCGGCACCACCACCACCACCTCCACCACCACGAGCGGCGATATGAGCGTCGATCGCGTCACCCTTCCGTCATTAGACGTCGTCGTCGTCGTCGTCATGATCTTCATCATCAGCATCATCATTATCATAATCACGATTATCGTCATTATCACGATCATTAGCATCATCGTCATAGTCATAATCGCACGGCAATGCGCATCAATGCGGCTAGCTGGCTGCTTGGCCAGCTTGGTCTACAGTGTCATTGTTGTGTAGTGTTTGTTGTTGTTCAACCGTCTGTCTATCTGTTTGCCTGTCTGCTTGATAGAATGAAATCCTGCATGTTTCGGCAGATACGAGAAAGAACGATCGAGAGAGATCGAGAGCGAGAGAGAGAGCTAAAGAGCGATAAAATGTTAAAGAAGAACAAGAGAGGGGGATTAAAAGCCAAATAAGAGAGAGAGAGAGAGAGAGAGAGAGAGTGGGAGAGAATGAACGGAGGAAAATAGAAATAATGTCTCGTAGAAGATGATTAGAAGAATCACCACCCGCCCGACAGACCGACAAGAACAATCATCCTGTTTGGTTGCCGGGTAGTGGTTGCAGCAGAAGCAACAGCAGCAGACGAGACGCTGCTCTAGCCATCATTGAGCAAACGACACAACCTAATCATAATTCTAGTAATAATAATACTAATAATAGTAATAATAATAATAATAATAAAAAAAAAACAACAACAAAAATAAAACCAATCATAGTAACGTACGGCATGGCGGCACCCTAGCGCTTTTCGATTTATCGTAATCGTCGTCGTTGTTGGTGTTGCTGTCGCTGTTGTTCTCATTGTTGGTGTTATTTTTGTTGTTCTTGTTGTTGCTGTTGTTGTTGCTGCTATTGTCGTTGTTGTTGTTGTTGCTGCTGCTGCTGCTATTGTTGTTGTTGTTGCTGCTGCTACTATTGTCGTTGTTGTTATCGTTGCCGCTGTAGTGTTTCTGAGTGTGTGCGTGTGTACTTCTACTAAGCTCCTTACTAAGCTCGTCATACCACTCGCTCTTTGACGTCTGTGGCTGGCCGGTTGGCTGGCTGACTGGCAGTCTGGCAGGGTAACGGCTGACGGCTTCATGACGATGGCTGCATAGCGTTGCCGTGTAGTTGATGTTGCCACTGTTACAGCGACTACTGGCCATTCGGCAGCACCAGCTACTGCTTGCTGTAGGAAAGTACTTAGGACCACTGCTGCTGCTGTTAGGACCACGACTACTGAAACAACAACAACAGCAACAACTTTTACTGCTGCTTGCTACCGCTACTGCGATTACCACCACAACTGTGACTTGAACCGTCGTATAGGGCGTCGAACGGCCATAGTGAAGAATAACGACTGTTGCTGCTGCCCGTCGCCCGACGCCGCCTCTGCTGGTCGCCATTGCAACACGTCGTCGTGCACCACCCAACGGAATATTTCGACATGGTTCAATCACCGCGACACCGGCGACGACAACAACAACATCAATAACATAACAGGATCAGTATCAGCAGCAACAACAGCAACAACAACAACAACAGGAACAACAATAAACAGCATCAGCAGCAGCAGCAGCGGTAACCACACGAACAAGAAAAACAAGAACGCCTGCTGTACCAGTAGGAACAGCTGCTGTCTGAGTGCCACACAGGAGCCAGAACTCGACTACAACGGCACGATCATATGGGCAGCACGACCACAAACAACAAGATGTAAACAACAACCCCCACCCCCTTTAGTCGTCATCACTTAGTTACAACAAGAGAGTTACAAACAGTCTTCCGTTGGACCGTTCAGTCGGGCGGCCGGACAGCCGGCCGGTATCGTGTAACTTCCTTTATTAGATTGTACTTTGCTTGCAACAACAGCAAAGGCAACCACAGGAACAGCAGCAGCAGAAATATGGTAATCACAACAACAACAACAACAACAACACCAAGGTGGACAGCAATCGCACGTGCACGGTAACAACAGCAACAAGAACAACAACAACAGCAACAGCACCAACAACAACATCAACAGCACCAACAACAACATCAACAGCACCAACAAGATCAACAACGTCAAGGATAACAACGACAATAACTCCACTTCTGACAGTTGTCTGTACGCAATCGCATATTGTGTTTTTCTAGTAGCATGGTTCGTCCATTTTTCCGGGCGTGCGAGCGTCTAGACAGGCGGGGACAGCAAGTGTAGTGGCGGTACGTCATCGTTGTCATCATAAGTTGTGTTCTACCTGCAGCTGACCTGCGCTGCCGGTGGTAGTCTCTCAAAGTGTAGCGGCGAGTAGCCCCGTTGATTGCGCTTTAGACGCCGAGGAGCCAAATTGGCGGCCAATCTGGGTGATGACTCAGATCACCCAGAAACGCCGAAGCGCCGCCGTTGCATTTTCACGTATCAAACGGAAATGCTAAAGGGATAATTTAGCAGTTGCTGTATTAATTATTGATTTCCATTGCTGTTCCTACTATTTGTTCGAATACTATCACACTACTACTACTACTACTACTACGACATCTGTTGCTGGTGCTACGCGTTCTGCCATTCGACTTGTGTGGATGTGTTCAGCAGCATTTGTAGTCAAATTGGTGGTCCGGTGGTGAATGATTCTACGTGTGAGTGATACTACAACGTACGCATTGTGGTTGGATTGTGACTAAATCATGCCTGAATTAAACTGGTTGGACTCTGTGTTCGTTGCCTCTAGTAGTCCCACGCGATGGTAAGATGGATACGAGAGGATATAGTATAGACGACACGGTAGGGACGAGCGGCGAATTCACACTCGGCGGTTTTGTTCTGTGCGATCGTTGCTGTCTGTGGCGCGAGTAATTGCGTGCCCGAAACCGCAAAACTGTGTGGCTCAGCTGATTATCATGATCGTCATTTTTTGCATGAATCGATTCGGTGTTGCGCTGTTGCGCTGGTGAACTCGTCGATGGAGGCTTGTTACCTGGCGGATACGAGCGGATAAGCAGCAGCAGCAGCAAGTGATGAGCGCTAAAAACAACCTCCTTAAAACAACTCGAATTCTGAGTCATAAGCGTATCATCATCCGGTACCAACAATAGCAACAGCTGCACCCGCAGCAGCATCAGAAGCAGCAATTGGAGCCGACAATCAACTGCTGGCTAATTGATTGGGCATCGAACATGATTTTGCGGCGTTGTGCTTAAATAATACTCCCATAACAACAACAGCAGCAGCAGCTGCATCAGCAGAGCAGCATCAGTGTAACAGCAAGCGGGGTGGCGTATTGACCGCTCGCTGTGCCATCAGCTCTATGTAATCGTTTGTGCAAACAGCGGCTGTCACGCACCGACGTGTTGTTGTTATTTATTAGCGTCGGTCACGGCTTGATTCGGCGTACGAAACGTCGTCCGGCGAACGAACGCGAATGTGGTAAACAGTAACGGCAACAACAACAACAACAACAACAACAACAACAACAACAACGACATTAGCAACAACAACAGCAGCAAAATAACGAAAGGAAAGGATAAAACAATAATAGAGAGTGAGAGACGGGAAGGAAGGGCGGGAAGGGGTGTGAGAGAGGGACTGAGTGATAAGGTGAGGTGCAATGAAGGCTCTTCGATCCATAATACGTTTCTACTACGCGGATGACGAGAGCATTCCGGGGTTGCTGCAGGCAGTCAACAACAACAACAACAACAACAACAGCAGCAGCAGCAACAGCAACAACAGCAGCGACCCCAGCAGTAACACGGCCGACAATGTCGGTCGTGGCGAAACCGACGTCCTGCCACCGTATCAGGAGAGAGTCCCGCATTGTCCATCGCTACCGAAGAGGGTAGGACGTTCGTTGCACAACACTCGATCACTAATGCTTCTCAAACGACGACGACGACTACAACAATAACGACAAAGCTCAATAACTCTAACGAGGACGGTGGTGGTGGTGGCAGCGATATGAATCACTATATTAACACCTACCCATGAAACAACCACCACGATCAGCGGTGACATCTCTATACGCCCATAAGAGCTGATATGCTAGCCAGCTTCTTCCAGCTACTTATCTTCAAAGCTACTTAAGATACTGTGGCAACTTTTCGAATAACATATGCATGCACCTTTACAACAACGACGGCGTAATAGCGTGACATTTTGCCGAGAGACCTTCTTTTTACTAGGTGCAGCTGTACGCTATACTTGCAGTTCAAGCAGTCTTACAGTGCACATAGACTGCGGAATTATGTTCTTTGCGTACTTTACACACGCATATGTATGTGTATATATTTATATATATATATATATATATATATATATGTATATATATATGGCGGCCGGTTGTTAGAACATTGGGGTCGTCACTAACACTATGTACAGCGGGGTCGCAGGAAGCGACGTGCGGCGTTTATCTTAGGTGAGCCGTTTCCGTATGAACGAACGCATCTATCTCCTGGTGCCGCTTGTCAACTGGCCATAAACGGCGGACGGAATCTTTTTCGCGAAAAACATCTCTTCTAGCTAAATTGTCCTCATTACCACTGAGTTTAAGCTAGCCATTTCCCTGCTTTTTGGTCGTCCACGCCGATGATAAAGGAAGCGTTTGCAAAGGTTTACCGAAAATGGACTAGATTTTTCTGCACGTTTCACGCATGCTGCTGTCGCTTCTGCTGGAGGGCTGTATGTTTTATTTCTTGCTGCGGATATCTGAATTCTGTCTTAAAAATATTGCTTATTTGTAGATTGAGGTCGGGCCTCGTTTTATACTCGCTGAGTAGGGATTTTGCTTTGTTTCTTTACAGTAAGTTTATTTTACTAATCATTGTAGTTTATAGATATAAAGCCAGAGAGTGTCGTTGCACACCCGTTTTTAATAACTATGACAAATTACGTTTGTTCGCATTTGTTCCATAGGTGTCGAAGTAGCATGTCCCTAGCTCTCCGTCGGAGTGTAGCACATACGTTTCTAGAAAAGAGTAGGGATAATGCCGATTTAGCAACAATAGTAATAGTCTGTTAGTCATTGATTGTTCTCCAGGTTTTTCGTTTGTTTATTCAAATTCCAAATCCGATACCAGAGAATAATTGCACACTGGCTACTCAGACAACACCGCGACTATGCAAAATTAACTGGACATCGCTAAACTCGACCTGACAGGACGAAAGTTGTCTTAGCAGTTGTTTTCCGCTACTTACTCCGGACTGACCTGCTATTCCTCACTAGCGATTCAGCTCTTTTGACATTTGCAGAATAAATTGGCGTAAAATCTCAACAACACACAGACATGCACGTATTGTAAGGTGGAGACTAGGAGAAAATCAAACCTATAGTGCAAATCAAGAGCGCCGCAGCCAGAGGCCCTCTACCTGCAATCGAGAAGCTAGGTCATGTTAGTATTGCCAGGCTGTACACACGAACATTCAACTAGCAGCAGCTTGAGCCACGTACACTGGTGTATATATGTATATATATATATGTATATATATATATATATATATATATATATATATATATATATATATATACTGTTAGTCTTTTACGACATCTGGAAACATAAATCTTTGTTCCGTGTTATACGAGTATGTTTACATTTGTGCATGCATATGTAAGTAATTTATGTTAGATACAATACAGACGGGATATTCAGGTTCTGAGATTTGATAACGAACCAAAAGCTTGTATATAAATATTAAAATACTGGTTATATATACAATATATATATATATATATATATATATATATATATATATATATATATATATATATATATATAACATTGTTTTGCTTTGTGTGTTTCCATGCGTACACCTGCCAAATGGATGCTGTCGTTGATGCTGGCGATGATGCTGGTGTATTGAGTAGCAATTAGCCTCGGTCAGCCTTGACTCAACATGGGAAGTCGTCACGGGCAACCAGGACGAGGCGGCCCTTCCACTGCCGCACGGCTGGGAGGAGCGCGTGGACGCCAATGGGCGTACCTATTACGTTAACCACATACTTCGGACGACTCAGTGGAACCACCCGCACACCGGCCACGTACATAGACATCCCGGTCAGCAGCAGCAGCAGCACCAGCATCATCATCACCATCACGAGACGGGCAGCGGGAGCAATGGGAGCGGGAACGCTGGTGGAAGTACTAATAACATTAGCGCATCAGCTACGAGTGGTAACAATGGACCTGCAGGTGGCGATCCCACAACCGAAATCGACGGATGCTCCAGCTCTGCTACGGGAACTGCAGCTTCTGGCGATGGCGGCACCAGTCAACATCAACACCACCAAGCAGGAGAAGCCGCCGGAGCCAGCAGTACAACCGGCCGAGCATCGTCCAATTACCACAATTCGAGAGTAGTCGGTGAGTTGTATATGTTCTTCTAGTTGCAGCTGACGAGATGAGGTTGTTGTTCTCGTTGTTGATGTCATTGTCGTCATCGTCGTCGTTGTCGTCGTTGAAGTTGAACTTGTGGCGCCCGTTACTGTCTTCTGTTGTTCTTGTTGTTGTTGTAATTGTTGCTGTTGTTGAAGTGACTAGGACTGAGTTTATTCCACTTTGTTGTTATGCAAACAATGAGATTGTTATGGTTATGATATTCTCAGTTTTTGCGCTCATGCGTTTTAAGTGTTTTGTTGCTATGGTTGTATTGCCCTTTTCGTGCTAACGGTGGCGATCGTCGTGATGGTGAGTAGTATATATATATATATATATATATATATATATATACAAGTGTGTAACCAAGAAAGAAAGTGGTTGAACAAGGAAAAATAAAAAACAAACTTTGTACATAAAACTGTAGCCGCCACAACTGATAGTCCGTTCTGGTAGTCGCCTATCTAACCTGGGAATAAAAACTAAATTTGAGTGCGGTTAGATTTGGCAGGCTACTCGCTATCACTCGATATCACTGTTGTCATCATGCATGTGGGACGACAAGGTTTTAACACCGGCAATTTAATTTCGATTCTTAGAAGAATGCTCATACACCGTTGCCATACAGCGGATACGAAAAAGACCTGCGGTTTGGCCATCACACGAAGCGTGTTTCGACATCGGCCACGAAAACGCGTGCATATATTGCTGTTGTTGAGCGTAATTCAATGAACACAACGTATGAGACGCGCCACTCGATAGCCAACTAACGCGCACTCGACAGTTGGCGATATGTATACATTATCGCTTTGATTGATCATGACTCACCGTCTGAGTACCCCGGAAGGGGGAGATCCTCTCTTAAATTCATATATAGAAAACCAATGACCTCCGTCATTTTTTCCCTATGTACCCTATGAAGTTCGTGAGTTTAGTTCAGCATGTTGATCTAGCCCAACATATTATGTTCGCTCGCATATGTCTGGTTTCTACAAATATTCATCCGACCTATTTTATTGATGAATAAGGGCATGCTTTCTATTTTATGATTCGGTTTCTCTTTTCCTCTACGTGAGGGGCCTACTGGTGCGGCTTGAAGAGGCCCTTTGGTGATGCGAATTGTCTATTACGCTCTACACGCCAACATGATCGGTCGGACTGGAAACCCATAGGATTTGCAGAAGCGTAAGGCAGAGGAATGTTTCGAGGCGGGAATTGTCGATCAGTAGATGCGAATCGCCGACAGCCGGGTGTATCCAACCCTATGACAAAAATAACATCATCCTTTGACCGTTGATCGCCTAGAGACCGTCGACCTGTCGTCTTTGATCGACATTCATTCTCTCTCTCTCTCTGAATTAAGCAAATTGTCATCGCAAGCAACTCTCCTGACTTGCCACTAAGCAAGACTAATCAATCGACGCCCTCTTGCTTTGACTGCGTCTTTCTGTTCAGCCATCCGTGAAAGCTGATCTAGTAATGAAATGTACGTTGTTGTCGTCGTTGTGATGCTTTGGCTTGACGTACCTACGACGTTATGCGTATATGTCTTCCTTGTGAAGCATTCGTATGAAGGAGAACTAAATTATTTAGGTCTGTTCGTGCTGTCTGTACACATCATTCGTCGCTACTTTCTAATGACTTGACACGGTCGTGTGTAGGTGGTGACGGAAGTTCGGCATCGTCGACCTCACTGGGTGCCGGCGGAGGGAGCTCGTCTGGAGCATCAGCTAGTCAAGGTGGAGCCTTTGCCGTGTCAGCGGGTCCCTCCTCCCAGGCAGGCGGAACCGCCCCTGGTGGTGGTGGATGTCAGCGTCGAGTCCACATCTCGCAAGAGGATCGTCTGAGCGTTTCTAGCTCACAGCAGCCGCAGCAGCAGCAGCCGCAGCAACAACACCAGACTGGTTGGCCTCCAGGCCAACTGGACACCAACGGGTTGCCTGTTGGGTACGTGGCTTATGCGCCTTCAGCAGTAGTAGTAGTAGTAGTAATATATATGGCGACGTTTGCCGTACATTGTATAATTAGTGATCGCTAGGCAAGGCATAGTGTCCAATACTTTGAAGTTAGATATGTTAGTGCATCTGAGGACGCCCTAAGAATCAAGCTAGATATTTTCGTTAGCATTTTAGGGCATTGCGTTCTATTAGTTGTACGCGTGGTGATGTAACGTGTGTTTTGCGGGTTGTTTTTAAGTTATAGGGGGTCACGTTATTTTGAGAATTTTTTATTACTGCTTATTGTTGAACCTTAAGTGGGCACAAAATAGATTTACTCGAAACACGAGAGCCCAGTGCGGTGTTTCGAAGTATGAAGGCTTTTAAAGAATCAAGTGCTAATAGCATGCTTGGCATATTTCGTGTCTATTTTAGTTTTTTTTTTGGGGGTTTGATCATTCTTTGTCTGCTACCATTGTTATTTTTGTCATTCTATGCCGCAGTAATCGTTTTCTACGTGAGTTGTTTTTCGTGCTTTTAGTTCTCTAAAAACTTTCTATTAATATTATTGCTATTTTTCTCGAACACCGTCTTCCGACACGTTGAATGAAGGCCACATAACAGCCAGCTGTCTAACGAGGTTTGATTGTCGATCGGGTCGGGTTGACCGCCGGGTTCTGTCGGTAATTTTGCTTGATTCCATTCTTAGATGGAGCGCGCAGATTGCACCGAATGGGCGCATCTTCTTTATTGATCATAACACGAAAACGACAACGTGGACAGATCCTCGGACTGGCAAGCCATCGCATATCTCTGCATCGGGTCCGTTGTCAGGGCAAGGTTCAGGCTCGAGCAGCGCGACGAGCCTCAACGAGAAACAGCTTGCATCGGCCTCAGGTGGTAGACGTCGGCTATATATATATATATATATATACAGTTTTGGAGCTGGCACGATGACTGAATTTGTACTCGTTTTTCCTCGTTAGAGTACATTTTGCACAACATTATATATGCTCTTATATGACATTTGTGATATATATATATATATATATATATATATATATATATATATATATATCACGCTCTTCTCGAACTAGTCTGTTCCACTTGACTTACCGTTCCGAGCCTCGTTTTGTGCTGTCGTTTGTCTGTCGTGTCCAATCGAATGGCCGTCAACTCACCAGTGGATGAGCTAGGCCCGTTGCCGGACGGCTGGGAGGAGAGAATTCACACCGATGGGCGAACCTTCTTCATCGACCATACGAATCGCCGAACGCAATGGGAGGACCCACGGTTTAACAATCCTGAACTTGCTGGACCGGTACGTTATCCATAGTTGAATTACTCTTACACGCGTACACTGTCGGGTGATGCGCGTCATTACTGTTCTTGTGATTGAACCTGCCCAACTCGTAATTGCATGCCGTGGCTTACCAAACCGCACTGGCATCCTTGGAACGCATTACTATTGCTAATACATCTAATCTATGATTTTTAATCGTTAACAGTTTAGTGTAGGTTTTCTCGTCAGATCGTCCTTCATAATAATATCTATATAATAAATATAATATGATTATTAGATACAATTATAATATATATATATATATATATATATATATATATATATATATATATATATATATATGCCGTTTTTACTGTTGTCGTTGCTTCGATTGTATCGTTGATGTAATCGCTGCTGGTATTGTTGTCTTGTTATCAACAGTGTAGTGTTTAGTTGTTATTAGTGTTACTTTTGCTGTTGCCGATACCGCTCCGATCGTTCATGCGCCTCCTTGTTGTTGTTTTGTTGCTTTGGACACTGATGTCGCGGTTGCAGTCAATGCATTAACAAAGTGTACATCCAATTGTGTTTCACTCGTTCATTTGCTAGGCTGTGCCGTACTCGCGCGACTATAAACGCAAGTACGAGTACTTCAAATCGAAATTGCCGAAGCCGCCCACGACGCCCTCAGGTGGCCATGCGAAGCTCGAGCTCCGTGTGACCCGGCCGAACATTTTCGAGGATGCCTACATGCAGGTATCGTCCGTGACGAAGACGGAGCTCCTTCGTACGAAACTGTGGGTCGAATTTGACACCGAGGAGGTGCTAGATTACGGAGGCGCCTCGAGAGAGTTCTTCTGCCTCCTCTCGAAAGAGATGTTCAACCCCTATTACGGCCTTTTTGAGTACTCAGCAGCGTAAGTAGCTATGTAATGTTCTTAAACAAACAGACATTTATCGATTCAAGCAAACGTTTATACCTATCCCTACTGTCCATATCTTTGGACTCATTCTTCTTCTTCTTGGGGGAGCAGCCAAAATCAGGTGGACACATATCGGCTCCTCGAGCCTCGATATCATTTCTTTCATTTGTGTCCCGTAGAATGTAGTCAATTTTATTGGATGAGCAAATACGCAGCAACACTACGTGGTCAACAACAGCTCTGAGATATGGTACAGAGGAAGGTACCGTATTGTAATTCCGAAGCGTTTCTCTAGCAGAAACAAGATTGAATCGCAAACGTTGAACAAATCAAAACTTGCAGATGAAGATGTGCAGTAATTCTCTTAGCCGTTTGGCCGTTATAAAGTCAATATCGCGACTACACCCAATTCTGGCTCATTCATCCATATATGTTTGGTTTGGATATATATAAACTCTAGCGTCCACGGTATTCGGCTGTTGAGGTTGTTTCCACTGGTCTTGCAGATGAACTACATATGTTTGAGAAATATTTTGAAGAATGTGGCAACTATATAATAAGTCAAAATATCGTCCCACCGGAGCATAAATAAAGCGTGTGTTATCCATATTCGTTTTGTCTGAATGTGTACAGAGACAACTACACTCTGCAAGTGAACCCGATGTCAGGGGTCTGCAATGAGAATCACATTCCATACTTTAAATTCATCGGACGAGTCGCCGGTATGGCGGTATATCACGGCAAGCTCCTCGAGGCGTTTTTCATAAGACCATTTTACAAGATGATGCTTGGGAAGAACATCACCTTAAAGGTTAGTATTAATCGTTTCTAATGAAAGTGTGGATTCTAATTTGTACTTTGCTATGCATATTATTTGGACGATATGCTTTGAGAGAATAAACTTTATTCCGATCGTCATTAAAATTATACACTTTGAATAGAGTTTTCTCTATTTTAACAAAACGTGTGCTGATGACCAATCTTAGATTTTGAAAAATAGTTAAGACAATTTAAACAAATGTTTACTAAGAGTGTTTGATATTTTTACAGTTTGAAATGTATTTTTGATGCTTTCTAATATGCATACGATAGGATCCTGCGTTCTTTACTTTAAATTTGGCTAAAGTTAGCGGTGTGAAGAATTTGGTACGAAAAGCTAACCAGAAAAAGATTTTAAATTGAAGTGTTTTCGTTCCTACATGTGATAGCATAAGCTTGCCTCTCATAACAGCCGACAATATGTTGTCGGCTGAATGAGGCAAGCTTCTAGAAGCCCCTTGCAAGCCAACACTCAATGATGCTGATCGCTGTGTTTATTACAGAAGCAGCTAGATCTTCTGGGTGTTTTCTCAGCGTTCATTCAACGTGTTAGGTGCTCTCCCTTAACAAGACGCTAGTCAGGAACTATAATTAGTCAAATCGAATGAAAAAGGCTTATTGCTGATGCCGTTTTTTTTCTAGGACATGGAGAGCGTCGACACCGAGTACTTCCGCTCCCTAAAATGGATTCAGGACAATGATCCGGAAGAACTAGATCTGCGCTTTTGTGTCGACGAAGATTTGTTCGGCCACACACAGGAACGCGAGCTGAAACCGGGCGGTGCCGCTGAACGAGTCACCCAAGCGAACAAGGCCGAGTATATTGACCTTGTTATCAGCTGGCGCTTCGTCTCGAGAATACAGCCACAAATGAACGCCTTTCTAGAAGGCTTCAACGAGGTATGTGCTTAGATTTTCTGATGGCTGATTTGTCCTAGGTGTGTGTCCTTACTATTATAGTATTTAGAGTTACAGCTTCCGTTACGGCAGCACGTCTACGTATACCGTTACCGGCGTCCTAGCGCGGTACGTCTTTTGAGCTTTTCGTTTTGTTACAAATTAATAACATGAGCAAATGGCCTATTTCTATGGTGTGGACGCGACGTGTTGTTTGTGTACATAATCGTGCGAGACCGAGCATTACACTATATAACTCGCTTTGACACTTGCAGGTGGTGCCACTTCAGCTACTGAAAGTCTTCGATGAGAGCGAATTAGAGCTGCTCATGTGCGGAATTGGTAAAATTGACGTCCGGGATTGGCATGTGAACACGCTTTATAAGGGCGGTTATCACCCAAATCAGTTGGTTATTCAGTGGTTTTGGAGACTTGTGCTGTCGTTCGACAATGAGATGCGCGCTCGTCTGCTTCAGTTTGTCACAGGAACTTCGCGCTTGCCAATGAATGGATTCAAGGAATTACAAGGTTAGTATTTCTGCTAGGCAAGATAAAGAGCATGAGAGAACGGGGAGACGAGATGACAGACTGAGCAGACAGCGAGGTTGCTGCTATATATATATATATATATATATATATATATATATATATATATATATTTGTTCCTATCTTAAACATAACGTCAAATCACTTACACTGAATACCTAGCGCTGCACCTGTGCGCCTAGCCAATCTATGCTCGTACTGACGAATGAATGTTTGTTGGTATTTGTTTATCGGTCTTCATCGAACTCTCTCTGCGCCATATCATTCGGCTTCTACTGTCTCCGGCCACCTTTCATCTCAGGCTCAAATGGCCCGCAACAGTTCACTATCGAGAAGTGGGGAAGCAGCTCGAATCTGCCGCGGTCACACACGTGCTTCAACCGCATCGATCTTCCTCCGTACGAAAGTTACCAGGAGCTTCGGGACAAACTTATCAAGGCCATCGAAGGCTCGGAATCGTTCGGCGGCGTCGACTAAGTCTCGAGCATGTATTAATGCTGTAGTAAGTGAACGCCTGCTGAACGAAGCGGTGTCCTTCATGTCATGTGTCCTTCATGAGAACTAAATTATATGGAGCACACTTGCTGATGCTAAGGAGTAACCACTGAAGACAGAGGCAGGTGGAAAAGCTAAAGAGAGGAAGACATAGCTCTCGAAGATATTGTAGTCATTGTAGTAGCACTGCTGGCACAAATCGTGTGTCCATCGTGTTTTCGATTTCCAGCACTGTTGTTACCACTGCAGCCAGTACTAACTGCGTTGTTCTACACTAATACATATGTCTGTACATATTTGTCGTTATCACCGTAATCGCCAGTCACTGCTGCGGATCTCCAAGCATTGGCGACCAGAGAAGTGATAGCGGTCGTCTGTCAAGATCGACCAGTAATCCGGCAATGTCCATTAATTCGTCCGTCGAGCACGGCATGCGCCAAGCGTGCATTCGTTGCCATATACCTCAAATTGTAATCATACACATACTAAAATAACTGTATATGGAATGTATGCTTGAGAAGGGGACGTACCACTGAATTCTCACTGTGGGTCTTGGCGGGAAGCCCATCAAAGAATAATCGAGTTCTAGCTATTATTACAGCAGTGAAAGACGTAGTTGTTAGCAGAGATTAGTAGTTGTCTGCGTTTCAGATCCGTAGAGTGGTTGGACGTAAGTTATTCATAGTGAATATAAATATATATATATATATATATATATATATATATATATATATATATATATATATATATATATATATATATATATATTGGTTCTACTATTACTGCTACAACTACTGTTGATAGTATTACTACTCAATACATGTAAATTGCGGATAATTATCGTAACTGGAGTCTCGTGTTCGGATGTCGTTTCCGTGGCTAACGGAAGGCAATAATGAAACAAATAGGTTGCGGACATACGAGTAATGCGCGTCGATGTCACAATCAATCATTATCTTAGTCTGTTAGTGAGGGATTCCAAAGGCATGATTTCGGAGTGCGTGGGGTGGAGTGATAAACAGGAAATGACGGAGGAATCCACCAGCAGAGTGGGTCATTGGAACCCATCACCAAGACGGACGGCGTTTACCTTTTTCATAGTTTTACACTTTGCTACAGACTCAAGGCGAACAAGGTCGATATGAAACATACAGTGCTTGCAATAGCAACGACAACAACAACAATATTAATACTGTTAATATTATCGTGAATAGTAATTCGATTATTAAAATACGTATTTCTGTATCTACTGAGACACATGTATATACGGATACATTGCCAACATTTGATAGGAGAGCAGCTGAGCATGACGCGCAATACTGGAATAATCGAACGTAGTGTATGAATGTGAATTTACACAGGATGGGAAGACTTGCATCCGGTGAGTCTCCAAATGATGATGGAAATGGTAGCAGAGAGAAAGACGGAGAAAAAGAGAGATAAATCTAAAATGACTATGAATATGAATGTGAGGAAAAGCCGACGGAGCAATAAGTCAAGCTATCGATCAATCATTAGATAGAGCTAATTATTGTCAATTAGCTGATATGAATTTTAACGTATCTGACGTGATAGCAATGACATGACTATGTCCGTGAACTATGGTTGCCGATGAGGAAGACAGAACAACAACAACAACAACAATTAATAGCATGATAGTACTTGTCATTGCGGTTGACTCGAGGTGTGCGGTGAGACTCCTACAAAGAGTAGGTAATGTGGTGCAATACTAGATTTTGTTGGGGATCTCTGCAGATCTAGCAGCGTCAAACGCTAGAGAGAGAGAGAGAGAGAGAGAGGAAGAACATTTGCACGGCGCGGCAAAGCAGTTCGCCATCTTTTTCTATCAACTCGCACCACCTATTTGCAATTTTTCGCAGCGGCAAACTCTGTTACGATGTGTGGTGGCCCCGATACATTTAAATGAGCGACGTCCCACCTCAGTCGGCAGTAGTCGGTAAGAGGTTCCATTTGTGATATCACCAACGCAACACCTCGTCGCCTCGCTCAAGACGGATATGTTGTGTCGACGAATCGAATTGAGACTATTTACGCACCGAGGCTACTTCGGCCTGCTGTTGTCCAGGCGCGCTGGCGAGGCATTCGATTATGCCAGTAGCTTCATTATGATGTAAAAAGAGATGCGCTTCAACTTTTCTCTGGACAAAGGTCAATACAACTTACCACTGCCCATCTTGATGAATGAGCCGCCCCCCTTGCGTAGGCATGCAGTCTATAATAAGCCGAACCGCACACAAAACACGTTTTTTAGTATCCCTGTCCTCATCGATCTTCATTGTCGGTATCGGTGACTTACTGCACAATGCTACAATCTCTGCTTATTTTGTTTTTGCTTATTTTTTAAGACAGTATAATTTATATATATATATATATATATATATATATATATATATATATATATATATATATATATAACCTAAACCTGTTATTTATTTCAAATGTGAGATCGTAATATTTTTTATAGATAATTTCCTAAATATATTATGTCTTTCAGGCAATTTTTACCCGCGCATTGTAATTATTGATCTGTCTGAAATGCCTTCTTAACTAATTTGATGCCCGATATACGTTCCACTTTTAACTAAAACGCGACTAGAGTCTATGAGACGATTTGAGTACGCATGCGTACGATATGAGGTATTACGTTTGTTCTCACCGCTACTTACACGTCTACACGTCTTGCTTTCATTTTAGTTTGTTAGTCTAAAAAAATTAAAAAAAAGGATAGGCTTATGACGCTGCTTCGAACAGTCATAGCCTATCTTTTTCGCTCGCAATACAATTGTAGACATGTGATAAGTCACTAAGAGGAAGATCCCAGAAAAAGCAGCGAGTGAACGTAAGCGAGTTACCGGCGCTTGCTGGATGTCAGGAAGAGTTCGGTTCTTACAAAACAGAATCGTCTTAGATTGGCACGATTCTTTTTTGGATTTCGTTTCTGGCGAGGATGCGTTCCTTGTACCGATTCAGTCAGTGTTGATGTGTGACACAGTTAGTCGTTTGTTATTGCCATTTTACAAAGAAGTACAGGGGGAGAAGGGAGGAGGATAAAGAGAGCCTGCCACGGCGAAGTCATGTAGTTTTCATCTTGCTTCTAACCTTCCCACCACGCGCAATTAAATTGTTTTGTGTACTGCTGCTCTTGTTGCTGTTGCGGAAGACTATGATATCCAAAAACCACTCAGAAAAAGCGCAGATGATGCAAGAGGAGAGATAGTGAACCAACAGATGAGCGATCGGGACGAATCCAATCAACGGGTGCTGCTCACATAGTCGAGTAGAACTGTACTTTTGCTAGAAAACAAACACACTCGGGTTGTCGCCAGTGAACTGCTGTTATATACTATGTATGACGAGCAGAGACATGTAACACGCTCATCATAAACAGATTACTAACACTATGTTAGTCATTGCTACCGCTATTAATTATAAATAATAATAGTGATATAAATTATATACATAGAGAGAAACAAATAAATATTATCATCTCTCTATATCACGCAAAACGCGGCGTCCAGTTACTTGCGTATTTATCAAGAGGTATATATCTATATGCATATATATATATATATATACATGCATATATGTATATGTATATATGCATATATATATGCTGTCCAAACGTAGTTTAGCCCGACCTGGGGTTATAGAGCGTGTTAAATAAGCATTTATTCCACTGGAATGTCTAGTTTAGCAGTCAAACTTCAACGTTTGTTATACAAGTGTGGCTGACTGGACATAACCACATAAAAATGCGCGATCGCATAAGAACAAGTTTTTTGTTCGAAAAGAAATGCGCTTTGTCTGAAAAACGTCCAGCGTGTGGCTATTAATTGAGAATAGTCGTTGTGAGTACAGTTTGCAAGAATGGAGATCCTGTGATGCCTATTTTTTTATCTTTCATGTTCAACACATTAAAGTATTGCCATCACGTTCATAAAACAAAAACTTTCAGGAAAATGCGCATTAATGCGGATAATTTGGTACGAAATTAATAGTGGTTCGATTCGTGTAATGATTACCGTACGCGTTTTCATCCGCCCTTGAAGTCTAATATTCATATAGTTTTATGTTAGCACACGTTAGCGGCTGACGCACGGTCTGTATTTTGTTACACAGTTTTGCCGCACATTTTATTTGATTTTGTTTGATTTCGGGAATGATGAATAATGTACATGCGCCGCTGACAGCTGTCAGCAACTAGTGTAGGACTCACAAACCTATTAAACCCGTATTCCCCAGGCTCGGAGTGGCGTGGCAATTTATTCGACATTGGCGTGCATATTTGTTCGGGCTAACTTTCAGCTAACATTTATTTCTATGGAGTTGCTTTCGCATTGCTTCGTAAGACGGTCCCTATGAATGCAAATGTGCAACGGCGGGGATCAAACCCGTGCACCTATGTGTCTTCTCCGGTCGCAAGGCGCATGCGTATTTACCACGCCACCGGGCTCGACATAAGCGTGTTCCTGGCGACCGCTAACGCCACCACGCTTCTGTTAATATAGGACCCTATCATTTTTGTTAAGACTATATTTCTTGAGGCTGCATCGAAGCACACCTCCAAAACACGTCTTTCGACGTCTCACCACCAGCTTCGCCTTAGTGGCTTCGATCACCGGTTCGCGTGAAGCGAAACGCGTTCCTCTTACGCCAGTAGGCACGAAATCCCAAACATTCTTGTAGGCCACCCTGTAGTACCGCATAATCTACCGCATTAATAATGGGCTTCGATCATCATCCGGGTTTCTTTTATACTTCATTATCCTTGCCTTTCCACCTCTTTGCCTTCTCCTCATCTTTCTAAAGTGACACAGAGAGAGTTAACAGAAAGCAAGGAAATTAAACGGCGACGTGGACGATATATGAATATAAAAGCAGGAAAAGCTGAGTCAATTCAGTTTATATCCTCCGCTCCCACCCCGCACCTCTTTAGGCTGCTAATAAACGTTCTGAAGAAAGCGCCTCCCGACCACTGCTTCTGGTACCTCCACCAGCTTTTCACCATCATTCAAATCGACAGGAGCACGAGGAGCGCCACGACTACCGTATGATGATGAATTAGATATAGATTTAAATATATATTTATATAGGCTGCCTCGAGGATAAGCTCGACTGGTCACAAGCTTTTGAGTAGTTAGCTGTGCACAAATCACTGTAATTCTAAACTCTAATAATAACACACACACATCGGTTGCGCATATCAGAGCCAATGCTCGCAGTGGCCGTGAGCAGGCCAGCATTTAACGTCAGAACTGGTACTAGATCAGCAAGTGATCAAAAGAGGTCAGCAAATTGGCGCTCTTATCTAAAACATAGTACATCACGGCGGATACAACAATGGGCACTGATTTTGAAGATTTGGAAGGTATTTTTATATGTACGCATTTGCACTTCTCAGTCGACACAGCCAAGCTTCGTTCTTGGGTTGCCTGGTAATCTGCGATGAAAAACGGGTCTTTTTGGGAGAATCTGAATTGTGTTTTGGGCATCATCATTAGGTTATCAGAGGTATCGTTCACTTTGAACTTTAAAGAAGAAGCCAGGCTATCAACAGATCTTTACTCCTAAAATGCGTCAAAACGCGTGCACACTCGTGACTACAAGGGGTCATCTTTCATCCTGACATCACGACACTTCATGTGAGTAACACTACACTTAAAAAATATATGACACGGTCTGGACATGTACCGAGCACCCACCATACTCTCCGGAATTGCACCTTCAGACTTTCACTTATTCCGATCTCTCCAAAACTTTTTTGACTGAATAAAACTAAGTCTCTCGAGGACATCCAAAATGAAGTACACTTCTTCGTCTCCGGGCACAAGACTTGCAAACCAGAGATCTGAAAGCTGGTTGATAGTTCGCAAAAGTTCACTGAAAGAGAGGAAACTATATTAATAATTAGATAGATGGACTTCATTATGTTCTTGAGTAGTTTACCTTTGTACAAAGGTTCACAGGTCCCCAAAGCCATCAAAGGCTAGCATAGTGTTTATATTACATGTCATTCTTATCATTTTGTATATTGTCATTATGATTATTATCGTATTCGGGTGATAATAGAGTTAGATACCTAAATTATATTGTTTGGCATTTTTTTATATTGACAAATAATAAGTTGCGCGCACATCTGGAGGGAGCTTGTTAAAATATGTGGAACCGATATTTGATATTGAGAAATAAGATTGGTTACGTAAGGCTGCAGAATATTACGGCTCTTGACCAGGGCAGCAATGTTTGCTACAACTTTATTGATCCCATAGCATGATATGTATGAGCCCCGATAGATAACCTGGAATTCAAAACCACGCCTAAGGATTTGGCCTCATTAATTGTGACAACAATGCGATTTCCGCGCTGAAGTACCTCACGGTTAACACTTGGGACACCTCTAGGCGATACAAACTGGATAACAAAGCCTTTCTAAACCAATCTGACAGTCGTTTAAGGTCTTTCTTAATTATGTTAACTTGAAGAACAACTCGCCGACAAGGAATGTAGTCAGCAAATTGGATCAGTCAGCCGTGTTCTAGTGCTTCAAATATATCGTTAATAAATATATTGAACAGCAGTGAGCCGCCGATACGCTCTTGAGCCACTCCAACTAATTATGTTCTCGACATCTGAAACTCTCTGCCCGATCTATACCGTTTATTGTCTTTCTGACACAAAAAAACGCGCCCACGATTGGGCAGGTTCGTCAGTACCAAAGTTTCCGACTTTTGTAATTAGGATATTGATGTCGACGCTATCGAACACTTATCTCAAATCAACAACCGAGAGCTGCAACCGTTTTCATCTGTTCAAGGCTTTGACGAACGTCATCTGCAAAGCTCATTACACGACGTTACGACGATGGGCGTTTTTGGGCGGAATCCCAACTTCCGTATCTATCAAGGCACATGTATATGCAGATACATTGCCAACATTTGTTAGGAGAGCAACTGAGCAAGGCGCGCTTGGAGAACACATGTAGCTTAATTATTCTAGGACCCGTGCTCTGGAACATAGCTTACGACGGGGTGCTCGAGATCCGAGGTCTCCCGTATGGGGTGGAGACGTTGGCGTACGCCGATGACCTTGCACTCATGATAACGGCCAGGACCGAAAGAGTCCTGGAGAGCGCCGCCAATGAGGCCTTGTCAATGGTGTCCGAGTGGATGGAGTCCCATCACTTGAAACTGGCACCCGACAAGACGGAGGCGATGTACCTAACAGGCAGAAAGAGGACGACCGGCATTGACCTCGTGATGGCGGGCCACCCGATAGAAATCAGAAAGAAGGTAAAGTACCTTGGGGTCATGCTAGACACTGGACTGACCGGATCGGCACACGTTAAGTACGTGGCCGAAAAGGCCCAAAGGGTCTCCCTGAACCTGGCGCGGATCATGCCTAGGGTCGGTGGGGTGGCTGAGGTGAAAAGAAGGCTCCTGGCCTCGGTGGCCGAATCAACGGCGCTATACGCAGCCCCAGTCTGGGGGGACATGGCAATGCGGACGGCGAAAAATAGGGGGGCACTAAGGTCGACCCAACGAACGCTGGCAATCAGGGTAAGCCGGGCGTATCGAACAGTCTCGACCGAAGCTCTCCTGGTCCTAGCCAAAATGCTGCCATGGGACCTCCTAGTGACTGAACGAAGTAAAATGCATCTAGACGAAGGTCTGGATCTCACCAGGGCCAGGAGTGCCACCATATCGGCCTGGCATGAGGAATGGGCGCAGGTAAGACCCGGTGTGGCCACAGGGAGCTGGACCAAGAGTCTGATACCGCACCTCAGGGCATGGTATGACCGCCGACACGGGGAGCTTTCCTACTGGACGACTCAGGTTCTGACCGGACACGGCCAGTTCCAGAGCTACCTGTCAAGGATCAAGAAGGCCATCAGCGATATCTGCGTACTGTGCGACTCTGGAGAAACGGACAACGTAGAGCATACTGTTCTGCGGTGTGATGCTTTCAGGGAAGCACGGGACGCAGCACCAACCGCTGTGAGAGGCTGACCCATCAAGGAGGTGGTCTCCCATATGATGACTTCGGCGGAGGCATGGAGGGAGGCGACGAACTTGTTCGACGCTGTTTTGACACTTAAGACAGCCAAGGAAACGGCCAGGCGGGAGAGGTTTGAGCGGGTGTCTCGGCAGAGTGGTCGAGACGAGGAACCGAGGGAGGGGGGAGGGGGTGGGGAGCAGCCAGGCCCTCATGGTCTTGACGCACCCTCACAGGACGGATTACAAAATGGCATCCCCCTATCCAACCGCAGGTAGACATGCGGGATGATAGTCAGGGATAGAGCTGATTGAAGGAGAACGGCAGAGACGCCTCTCCCACGGCTACGATGTAATGCCAAAGTAATACCGAGCCTGGGGGGGTGGGGAGGAATCCGGGTTTAGTGGGTTTGCGAGTCTCACACTAGTCACGCAGGCTGCTAGTGGCGCATGTGCATCATGCATTCCCGAAACCTCCCAGAAAAAAAAATGTAGTTTAATTAACCTAAAATAACCAACTTAATCGGGTTCAAATTAGAACCCGGGAGAAGGAGGGGGGATCTATTGACTTTAATTAATTATAACTGTCGTTAATTGAGTACAATGGGCGGCTCAAGATGGTTGAGCCGTGAGTCAAATGTCCTTGAGATTGTGGCCGGTAATCTTCTTTTGCGCATCTATCACCAGATTTAAAAAACACAAAATGACGCAATATAATTTAATCGCTTTGGGTTACTTACCTGCCGTAATTGACAAATTGATTAGATATGATACAGGGTCAGAGAGAACATCGACTGCTCTTTGCGATACCTGCTATGGAATTTGTTAGGTAGAACTGAGCATATCTTTGTTTTGCGTAGTAGGACCCTTAGAGTATGGACCGGCTGAAATGAGACGTTTGTCGCTCGACGAGGAAAGTTCTCAGGTATTACAACTTATCAGAGCATTTGGTATCGGCAGTCACACACTTCGAGGAGCATTGATTAAACATCTTTGCCATTCTAGTCTCATCGGACATCGCATCTCCTCCTTTAAGCTTTACACACTTATCCCGGTATGCCACACAGAACGAACATAGTACAAACAGTACATTTATTCTTAATAATTAATCATTGACGGTGGGAACATGAGAATTGGGTTCCTGCAAACGTGTGCACATTTACGAAGGGTCCAAGATAGGAACCAACCATCTCTGGAGGGTTCCCCGGACCGAAGCCGCGTTGCCCTGTTGCACATCCAGCGACAAGCGCTGTCTGAGAAAATCGCCCTATATATACATAGCTTTAAAACGTGCTGGAAGAATTGTAGGACGATGTTGAATTTGAACTCTCATCTTTACAAAATTATCATTTTAGCCTCTAGTTTGATCGTAGTTCAACGATGGGCTCAACTTAATTTGGATGCACAACTGTGGCTACTCCAAATATCTGCAGCACTTTTTGTTAATGTTAGTTCATGCGAATATAGAATAGACGGGTGTTTACATTATTGATATGATATGACGTTTATTTATCCTTTTTGTAGTGTCTTATTTGTGTTGCAACTTAATATAGCCGCATGACTAGTGCAAAGCATATGTACAAGTAACAGTAGGATTTTATACATTATCAGCGTAGTATCTCGTGTTATTACAATTATTGATCTATGGATTGTGTACATGTTTATATAGTTCTGATTTAATCAGACGCAAGTAAGGTGAGATAGTGCGTTCTCGTAGTGTTTATGATTTGACTGAGTGATATAAGTGCCCTAATGTCACTAGAGTGCAAACCTCGAATTGTGGCCGAAGAGACAATAAGCAAGTGAGATGCCGAGCCTCGGGTGTTTTGGGTTCTTGCAGATTGAATAAGGCCCAACAGGTTGGAATGGTGACCAAGGAGCATACATTTTATTTTGATAACTATGGTAAATATATTGTTAACAAAATATTAAATGCTAGCGGACTACTGATGCTCCATGCATGAGAAGGGGATTGTCCAATTTGAACAATTTTGCATTTTTCGGGAGTGAATGCGCGCACCCTCATTAAATTTTCATTCGCCCAATAAGTAAAGAGTTTTTAGAATAATGCCTAGATCCACGGTATCAAACGCCTTTCTAAGGTCAATAAATACCGCTGCTACAGTTTTCATTAATTGGAGATGTTTTCGTATTTCTTTGAAAAAAAACAATCACAGGCATAACCGTCCATATCTTGGATCGAAAGCCGAACTGCCTACCACGTAGGACGGTATATCCTTCGATGAGATCTCTAAACTATTCAATAATGCATTTACAAATACATTCGATATTGGCGCGGGGATGCTGACAGGTCTGTAGCTGTCTCGGCACATGCGATCCCCGTCTTTGAATAATGGAACTACGCAGTATAGCTTTAACACATTCAGGTACACTCCTGTTCTGGTGGAGAGATTGATGATATACTTAAGAGGCGATGCGAGTTCATCCGCAGCCTTACGGAGAACCTGTGATAAAATCTGTTCGGGAGCAGTTGAGCCAATTTCGACATTTTTTAGAATGTGCTGAATTCCGTCAACGTTAACTGGCCGAAGAGAGAATTGTTCGGCAAGCGTCGGAAAAGTTATCCGGAATGGCGTACCTCAATTAGCACTCGCTGTCACGGGTCACACATGTCACGTAGTAGTGGTTGAAGAATCTCTAAGGTATTTGAGAAATGCGCATTCGAACAACTCAGCGACCATCTTGAACAACATAATGTACTCAATCGCCCACTGTTTGGATTCCACCCTAAAATGTCCACCACCGTCCCTGTTATGAGCTTTGTAGATGACGTCCGTCAAAGTCTTGAGAAAAAGAAAACGGTTGCTGCTCTTTTTGTTGACTTGAGAAAGGCGTTTGATACCGTTGACATCAATATTCTGATTACCAAACTATGAGTTTATGGAGCTGACGAACGTGTTCAATCGTGGGTACGTTCTTATATGTCAGAGAGACAACAAATGGTACAGATTGGGCAGAAGTTTTCAGATGTCGAGAACATATCAGTTAGAGTGGCTCAAGGGAGTATCGGCGGCCCACTGCTGTTTAATATATTTATCAACGATATATTTGAAGTACCGAGCTTATCTACACGAAACTGCGTGAAACAAAGAGGAAGTGCAGCCTGACACCCGACGGGCTCCCGCCAATTTTCTTTAACGAATTGGCCTTAGCCCTCGCGGAACCTTTGGCAATGATCTTTACCCGCAGTTTCGAAGATGGAAAGGTCCCCCTAATTTTTAAAGAGTCTGTTGTAACGGCTGTGCACAAAAAGGGACCGCGATCTCTTCCAGAAAACTACCGACCGGTAGCTCAAGGCTCTATACCGTGCCTTATCATGGAAAAAATTATCGTCGATGAAATTTATAACTACCTCGACGCCTATGAACTCTTGGACCCTCATCAGCATGGGTTTAGAAAGGGGCGCTCTACTGGAACTCAGCTTCTCGAGGTCTGCCACGATTGGGCTATTGCGCGTAACAGGGCCATCCCCATACATACGGTCTACTTTGACTTCTCGCGAGCATTCGACAGGGTAAATCATAAGATTCTTTTATCTAAAATGGCGGCGCTAGGAATTGGCCCTCGAATCCTGGCTTGGTGTCACTCTTATCTGACGGAACGTTCCTTCGCCGTAAAAGTCAGTGACTCGGTCTCGAAGCGCTCCCCATGCCCTTCTGGGGTTCCTCAAGGCTCCTGCCTAGGCCCTCTTATGTATATAATCTTTGCTCAGGACTTGGGAGTATGTCTTCGCAACCTGAACATAACATACAAAATGTATGCAGATGATTTAAAAATATATGCCCAGATTAGAGGAGACGAGGACCGCCTGAATATTCAAGCAGCCATTAATAGTATTGCCACCTGGTGTGAGCTAAATGATATGGTAATTTCAGTTCCAAAGTGCGCGGTCCTGAAGACAGCTCCCGACAACTTCAAGTACCAGCTAAATGATTTTCCTATACCTGAGGTAACATCCTACAAGGACCTAGGAGTTACGTTCGATAGACATATGAAGTTTCGGGCGCACATTGCCGGTTCAGCAAAAGCTGCCTCTCGACTAAGTAATCTTATACTAAGAGTATTCTCATCGCAAGATGCCTCCAAATACCTGCGTCTTTATGAAGCCCTAGTAGTGCCAAAATGGTCATATTGTGCTCACGTGTGGACGCCTTTTTACGACAAGGATATATGTTTGCTGCAGCGTATTCAGGACAATTTTTTAAAGAGAGTTTCAAGAAGGTGCAACTTGACGCGTGACAAAGTCGTACTCCCAAGTGTCGCGGAGTACCAGCGTCGTGTTGACTACCGCGTTTTTAAATATCTTATACGCAATGATCAGATTAATAAGTTTTACCACGTGCGATCAAACAGCCTACGGAGTCGCGGTTCCATTCAACCGCACGAGATAGCCAATGTGGCAGTCGTTAACCACTCATTTGTTTGGCGAACAGCTCGCCTTGCCCGCGAATGCGAGCAATTCATTTCCATTGTTCAACCCCTTTTTTAAATAAAGGAGACATTTGTATTGTATTGTATTGTATTGTACCAAAACACGGCCGACTGACCATATTTGCTAATGATACCACAGCACTCTTTGTGGGCGATTCCCCACAAGAGGTAGAGCAGATGATTAAAGAAGACCTTAAGCGACTCTCAGATTGGTTTAGAGCCAATGGCTTGTCCGTGAATTGGTCGAAGACTGGTGTTATCCAGTTATTATCGCCTAAAGGTGTCCTAAGTATGAACCATGAGACATTTAAATGCGGAAACCACACTCGTAGCATGATCAATAAGACAAAGTTCTTAGGCGTTGTCTTAGATTCCAGATTATCATTTGAAGCTCATACAGATCACATTCGTATAAAAGTTGTAGCGAGCATCGCTGCCCTGTTCAAGAGCCGTAATATTCTGCCCCGTGACTGTCTACTCGCCATGTACTACGCCTACGTTCATAGTTATCTGACCTACGTAGTTGAAATATTTGGAATGACTTAAATGCGTTTTTTATGTCCGTTACATCGCCTGCAAAAAAGAGCCTTGCGCGTAATATTGGGATATCCGCCATGGGAATCCATGCATTATAAATACGTAGATACGTCGATTCTGCCTTCCCTCTGCAAATAGAGATGTGTGTCGTAACTGAGATCAAACGAATCTTAATGGGACTTCATCCCATCCTGCTTAATCTTTCTCATTCGACATCCACCATGAACACAAGGGGATCGCACACACAACTTCTCATCTTGGTTGCAGCTTCACGTAACCAATCTCGTTTCTCAATATCAAATCTCGGTGCCACATATTGGAACAAGCTCCCCCCAGATGTGCGCGCAACCTCTTCTTTGACAATATTCAGAATACAGTTCTAAGCAATACTATTTAGGTACCTTACTCTAATATAAGCCGAACACGATAATAATATAATCATAATGACAATAAGTAAAATTATAAGAAAATATGTAATATAAACACTCCATACTAGCCTTTGATGGCTTTGAGGAGCTGTGAATCTATGTACAAATGTAAGCCACTCATGAGAATATTAAAACCTATCTATCTATCTATCTAAGATGTTAGCTAGCAAAGCTTCATTGGTGACGAGCTCCCCGTTTACAAATAGTTTGGTACATTTTTTCTGGACACTTCCAAGTACAGGTCGGATTACCTCCCAAGGACTCCGCCGGTTTTGCAGGTCGCCTTCATTCTACATTTGTGTGAGAGCCCTGTTACCCTGTTCCTGGGCATACGATAGGTTTTTCATTTGTTGTCGTATGTGGGATAAGCTCTGTGTATTGCGTACGCCTGTTTCTTCTTTTTAATAAGAGCATATAATTCCAGTTTTTTCGAACTGCGTTCCTCGACCTAGTGTTATTAAGTTCAGTACTATTACACTTCACCGCCGATTTAACGCTTCCTCTAAGCAATTCAAGTGCACTTGTTCACGTCATGTAGCCCGTATAGGTCGTTCCACATAGACGACAACGGTTCGGCGATTATTCGATCATACTTAGGTTTGAATTTTGGACACCTGTTGGCTGCCGACGGCCTAGATTTTAGACCAATAAATGTGGTGAAGTGGTCAGAGAAGGTGGTCGTAAGAACGCCGGAGGCGATAGTTGACTTGGGTGGAACATTGCAGTAAATATGATCTATGCATGTTTCGGTAATTCGTTGACCATGGGCAGTATCCGTACAAGCGACTGTAGTCGGCAGACCAGTTATCTCTCGAAAGTTGCACGAGCGTCGTAACTCATTTAGGTCAGTTACATATGACCCGCCCCTATCTAACAAGTCATTATTCGCATCACCAAGGCAGATTGTGTTTAGCCTGCCCATTTTTGGGAGTAATTCTTCTAGAGCATACAAGAAATCCGAGGGCCTTCCCGACGGTTGCCTGTAAAATGCTCCCACTACCGTGCTCTCATCATCAACAAACACCTCAACAAAAATATTTTCGAGTTTGCCGGGAGCAGTAGTTTGAAATCATTCCGCTCGCGCACCACATAATCATCTCTGATAAACAGTGCCACACCTCCACCCGACTCATTACGGCAATAAATAAATTGGTTATAATTGTTAATCTGGAAGGCGGTTACCCCTTGTTGCGCGATACGAGCTTCCGATAAAGCAATGTAGTATCGTTTCCATGTCGTGAATATGAGACTTGGCACCATTAATATTGCAGTAATTTTTTTTTTTAGTATATAAAATTATATATATATATATATATATATATATATATATATATATATATATATATATATATATATATATATATATATATATATATATATATAAAACTTATTTATTCATTGTAATTAATCACCGACGGTGGGAACATGACAATTGGGTCTCTGCGAACGTGTGCACGTTTACGAAGGGTCCAATGTAGGAACCAACCATCTCTGGAGGGTTCCCCGGACCGAAGCCGCGTTGCCCCGTTGCACATCCAGCGACAGACGCTGTCTGAGAAATTCGCCCTCTCGCCTATCAACGCTGGCTAGAACTAGTCGCTTTCCGACCTTCTGTAGCAAACCGCGAGTGGACGGGCCCGGCCCGCCAAGTGTCTCGAAGGCAAGTGGGTAGAACCCGTACGGGTACCCGATGTTCTGGTATTTTCTCACCTTGCCTGCCTCGGCGAGAGCTGAAGCATATCCGGCCCGGGCCGCGCCAGCACTAACCATTGAAGGGGCTAATGAGTCAGTAACTGTCGCGTCCCAAACCAGCATGCAACCGCTCTCGAACGGGGTTAAGGTCAGACCGTCGGGTCTCTTTCCGCCTTCCCTATCCAGTCCGACGGGTTCCAGGACGCACGGTAGGCCACTAGAGCGTAGGGCTCTGCTGAAGGTTTCGTTCAGGGCTTGGTGTCGGGCTCGCCTACCTGCGCTGACGATACAGGATAGGCCGTGGCGTCCATCCGGCTGGACGGCGTCACCGCAGACGCAGGTATGAGCGTGCACAAGGTCCGTCCCCAAACAAAGTCCGACCGCGATTCTCACCGACTCGTCATCTAGGAGTGTCCCGATCCGAGCACAGGGTATGGCGTGGAGCCATGCGCCCGCCCCTTTAGAGGAGACGGCGCGCAGCCTGGCCCTATCAGCGTCTGTGGCGCTTTCCGCGATGAGATTTTCAACCGTTTGCTCATGTAAAGCCGCCGACCAATCTTTCTGGCGTCTAGCTTCGGCGGGCTCGTGGCCGCACAGGGCAACTGCTCTACGGCGGCTTGTTTCTAAGCGATCTTCTAGGTCCGTAAGAGCGACTGAATCAAGAAGTGAATTAGCCTGTTGTAAAGACCTGTGGAGGGAAGCTACCAGAGCTACCTCCGATAGGACAATAGCATCAGGCAGCCCTAGACCTCCCCAAAGAACGGGGAGTAGCGCTTGTTAACGTGCTTCTGCGATAGACTGAGATTCAAAAGAGCCTCAACTGTAGTAAGCACGCTGTCGTTTAGTCGCTCAAGGAGTCTCGGAGCAAGCGGGCAGTCTGCACTTCGAAACAGGTGGTTGAGACGTAGGGCCGAAAATGAAGATCTCAGAAGAAAAAGGCCCCGGTGAGATCCTACCAAAGGAATGCGTGACATCGCATGCTCTAGTTTTTCTATCCACCTTTCGAGAGCTGCCGGAACTCCCTCTGGGAATAGGGGGACGCCTAGTAACTCCAGATCCGTGCCAACAGTCCTGCATCCTGGGAGAACCTCTAGCACCTCAGAGTCGGTAGCACCTCCTACGACATGAACCTCGCACTTTGCAGGATTTAGGGCCAGGCCACTCCGCTCCGCGAACTCGATGACTCTGTGGATGTCCCTCAGAACTGCATCAGGTGCCCCGCCCAGTACACCGTCGTCTAAGTACCATGTGTTTAGAGGGCACTCCAGAGAGTCGACTAACTCCTTGATACCCAGGCAAAACAGGGGGGAACCCAATGGGTCGCCCTGTTGCACCCCAGTTTGCGACATTATGGTATCATGCGGCAGAAGAAGGCAGGATGGCTCTTTATAAGCTAGTTCCACCTGGTGGAACATACTCGGTGCCCAAGCCTTGACCGCAGTTAACAGGTGGTCCCTCCGAATGGTGTTAAAGGCGTTTTTAAAATCGAGCTTGACCACAAGGGTGGCTCCGGAACGAGACTCCAAGAAGGACCGATTTGAATGCACCACGGCTTCGCATCCTCCCGGTGTCGCAAACCCGAGCTGATGACAACCAAGAGCACCTGATACTTCCGCCTTGTTTTTAAAAATGCAGATCTTTGCCGCCAGCCTTTGGATTACGGATGAGCATGCGATGGGCCTCACACCACCATCTTTCTTCTTGAGGGCAAAAAGTCGGGCGCCGAAGATAAGGGGTCGCCAGTCGGGGAAAGGCGATCCCCATCGAAGAAGATCGACGACCTTGGCCAGGGCAGCCGCGAGCCGGTCTGCGGCAGCCCCCAGAGCGGGGGACAACAGGTCTTGTAAGAGCCGGGGTCTGATGAAATCCAGGCCAGCTGCTGAACTACGGGAATTGCAGTATATAAAAGAGTCAGGTTCTACTCTAAGCTTTGTGACATTATCTGACTAGCTGTCATATAATAATAATTTAGTGGCGACTATTTGCGCCCGACAAGAGCATCGAGATCGGTGTCGATTGTGGCGTCCCGCCAGGGAGCATTGCTGTTGAGACGAATTTGTACATGACCGTCTGATGTTCGGATATCGGAACATTTATTTTTTGTTGACTTTGAAGTTTCTTCCATCGATAAGCAAACCTAAACATAAAGCAGCTGGGAGCGGTCGGAGATGTTTTTCCTATGATCATACGAGTTCGGGGACAGCGGTGGGCGACATCGATGTTGCGTTCGTTAAGTTTCACATCCAGTTGCTGGCAGATTTCAACGACCGTCGAACGCACTTCCTCGTTCGTGTCATTTTCTTTCGCGGGAATCCCATTAAATACCATATGAGACCGAGGGTCGTACTGGTGTCTTAAACTTATGTTCGGCCGATGCCGACTCCGCTAGCGCCTTTGCGTCAGCCGACGTCTCCTTAACTGCGTTAACGGTCGAGCGGACCACTTGCACAGCGGCTACAGTCGGGTTTCCTCCACTGAATGAATATGATATCCCATGCAGGTGACCGTAGTATTCATTCGTTGTTTGAGGTCATGGACTTCTGGCTCAAGTAGCTCAACTTTACCAGTGAGAAGCAAGCATTCGGTCATTATTTCTCCAGCCACTCCATTTGAGCTGGCACGCTGGTGAGAAGTGATAACTTTGAATCGAGAGACATCAGCAGAGCGCTCACATCGACAGTAGAAGCTCTGAGTGCCGATTCCTGTTCCGGTGCCGATGTGGCCGATTGACCGTCTCCTCCATCTTGTTGACCTGGCAAACCTCTCCTGTCGATATCTGATAACTTGATGGTTTGGGCGGCTTGGTGGTTCGGACTGGTGGAGCCGTTATCTCTGTCGCTGCCGCTATTGTTGATGTTTACACTGTTGTCGCTGGAAGTGGCCGTATTTCTGATAATTGAGTTATATTGTTTTTTGTGGACTTTCCTGTAGCAACCCGGCTGATTTTACAACATGGACAGCATCATTTGAATGAAGGATCATCAGCATTCCTTTTGTTGATCAGTATAGTAATAACATCGACACATCTCGGATGGTAGTGAGATCAACATGTATCAACTTTTGGCAACAAATTTCCCGAAAAAGTTGTCTTCCCGATCCGACGAGTCACTTTTGAAAGCACCTGAGAACTTTTGACCAGAGATACCCTTGCAAATACACGTGTTAGGCTAGGCTGCAAAACGCTTAGTATTTATTATTAAGCTATTTAGCTTAAAATTTATATTTATTTTACTGTTGCTATTGCGGCTAGCTTTATGAGACATAAGTACAATTACGACCATACATTGGCAGAACTTGTAATAGCTAACTAGGACTCTGTTCTCTACGAACTAGGATCTCGGACGTAGACGAGACGTTTGCATGCTAGGGGTAGGAGATAAATTAGGCGAAAGTTAAACGAAGGTCAGTTACGTAAGCCGTGGCTCACTACCGAGCTGCTTGAAATTATAAAAGAGAAGGAGACTGCTTATACGGCATCTTGCAGTAACCTTCCTAATGCCCGCAGTCGTCAAGCGTATGTTAGACTGAAAAACAGAGTTGTCTTGATTTCAAGAAAGTCTAGGAAAAAAGCTAAAAAAAATCCTTTCGGAGCTGACTTTCAGCCAAGATTTAACGTCCATGGGACTGCTTTGCGCATTGCTTCACAGACGGACCCCCATAAATACAAATGTGCAACGGTGGGGTTCGAACCCGCGCACCTATGTGTCTCCTCCGGTCGCGAGGCGCAGACGCATGCCACCACGCCACCGGGCTGAACAGGTTGGAAGCTAATGCGAAGATTGTTCTTGATAGAATGCAGGGGAGGCGGAGCCTATGGAAAGCTATCCAGCCAGTCACGAAAGGTGACCAGGAAAGAAAAGTGTCAAACGGAAGGTTATTAGTGAGATAGTCACAGACTGTGCGATTTGCTAAAATCCTTAATGACTAATATTGTAACGATGTTGTTGCTACGCTAAGTTACTGGGGATGGTAGACTCAGCCGGGCGGCAACTACAACACGAGGGACTCAGGTACAATGAATGACGACACGGAACGTAGGTCTGGCGTCAAGCGCAACCGGGCAACGAATGGCCAACGGCCATGCTGCCTCGGTCTATTTTATTCACTCAAGGTACGCCGTAGCGTTCATATGGTAATAATGTTAAATGATGGAATCGAATCTTCTCGAACATTCGGCAACGGAAATTTCCACTCGTCCTCTTCGCTGATTGGTCGGTTTAAACTACGCATTATCACAACGTGCATTGTCCCTGGCGGTGCCGTCGCCGCAGCTCAGGTACATAGGTCTGATGATGATGATGTTGCCGATGTGGCGCGACAGGTCGGCGGTGATGCACGTGCCATGTTGTCGTCGCCATGTAGCTGAGCGGTCTCATGTGGAGGCTGTTGACGATTCCGAGTAAGATGGGACGCACGTTCGATGATGTGCTCGGTCGACTGTGGTGTCGTCTCACCAGGTTGTTTACAACAATGCTGGTGTAGCAGCCGGCGACGGTTCTTTGGTCGAGTGGGATGACTGGTCGGCTTACTGACGCCGTCGATCATCGACGGCGCCGTAGTTGGCTGTTCTGTTGTGTAGTTGTTGTATCTAACTTCGTTACAATATGCAGCTTACGTAACAGCCGACGCCTTATGCTCGGCCGCTAATGAGGTACCGATGTCCATATCTGAAGTGCACGAGCGATTTTCGCCTTGGCCAGTCCCTGTGGACCGAGTGCAATACCTGCTGAAACAGGTCAAAGTATGCTTTGTGGAAAAAGGTCACATACCCTCTCAGGTCTTGAGACGATGTGCTGAAGCTATTGCTGACGCAGTGGCATTCATATTTAATCTGATATAAATATCGACACCCCAGGGGCACTACTCCACGGCCCTCAGGTTGTATCGTGTTGCGTTACGATAAAGCCCCTTTGATTCCGGTGTGACGGCATAGTTTTCTTTCTTCTAAAAGAAACAAAGTTTCTAAGCGTTACGTTGAATTAGAAGCTGACATTTTTTTTGAAGCGCATATTACATGTATACGTATAAATATCTGTAATGCAGCTCTATAGACAGCTCGACGAATGCTTACTCAGAACTGCCTGATAGCGATGTATCTTGCCCACGTCAATAGTCACCTGACTTATGCTGTAGAAGTTTATGGCTTGACACAGATGCGTCTTATCGAATCGCTTCACCAACTCCAAAAACGAGCATTGAAAACAACTTTGGGCCACTGGATGCGAGGCTCAATGCAACCGCAATTGTGCCGTTTCTACAACTCATAGAACACTCTCTCGTAGTTGAAATTAAGCGTAAACTCCTTGAAGTACATTTCAACTTACCGGGTTTGTCCACACCAGCAAGACCCATCTACAAGGGTAACGCATTTAACTTGCTTATTCTGTCGCACGCCAACTCCAACCAGTCAGTGCTATCAATCAGAAACATCAGATTCTTCTACTGGAACAAAGTACCGGTCTCCATCAGACAAACAAAGTGTCTGCTCAAATTCAAATGCAACCCCAGAGATCATGTTGTCGAAAGTCTCGTATCTAGCTAAAAGCAATACGAGTAATACAAACCATATTGCAACACATTGAAAACAGGTGAAAATGGCTAAGTTAAGTTAGATATTTTAATCACATTCAAGGGACTTCAAACAAGCTACGTGATTAATGGAACTCGGAACTAACATCTGCAGTCTTATCTTATAAGAAATGTCAGTAAACAAATTCAAGTTCAATTGTTCTACTACTACTACTACTTAAAAAAAGACTGCCACTATTACAAACAGACCACTGTAATGGATCGACGTTTTTGGACATACGATTAGCCGCCGACTGTATTTGAATTTGGCGCGCTGCCGCGCTGCTCTAATGTCATGTCCGCTGTCATGTGCTCGACCTGTTGATCTCGTGAGCAAAGTTAGCAGCTAGCCAGATACTTCGTGGTTGTAGCAGCAGGTGCTGATGATCGGTTTTTGGTTTCTTCGTAGTCTTTATCATCGTCGTCGTCGTGGTCGGAGTAGAAAATAATCATCTTCTCTTTGTCTATCCATCGGTCAGTTCATAGTGGTTGGTGGATTGCTTGCTGGTTGGTGGTTGCCTATTCGAAGATTCGTGCTAGCCAAAAAGTTTGTTTGCCAAGTGTCAAGTGCTGCTTGTTTTGCTGGCGCCATTATTCTATGCGCGGCAGTATATACGCTTATTGTCGTGTTGAGCCAGACAGCCAGCTTATCATTGTCTCATGCTGAAGCTGCAAGCTTAACTAGCTTACCTACAACTTTAGGCTGCTGGTTGGTGATCTTCGTTCCTTCATTCATTCATCATCGTCGTCGTCTTGGTACGTCGTTTTGGTACATCGTCTTGCGGCGAACTTCGCTTGTCGTCGTCGTCATTGTCGGAACGTTCATGATGGGCGCCGCTATTCTTCCCGTGGTGTTCTTCACGGTGTTCTGGTTCTGCATCGGAGCCGTTGTGCCGTTCTTCATACCGCGAAGCGACAATCGACCGTAAGTAGTAGGCGTGATTTGGAGTGCCGTCACGTATCTTCACGCTGATTCTTGATGATGCTGCTGCTAGCGACCTACTCAGGACGTGTTTTTTTTTTTGTTGTTCTGGGAGGTTTCGGGTACTCAGGACGTCTATACTTCTACTGCTGCTGCTGTCGCAGCGTTATGCATCGCGGCATACGACTAATTTTCGTGCTCTTCTCTTGTTGGCCTTTTATTGTTTGGTGGAGTTTCTTGTACTCGTTGCAATCCTGCTTCTGTTCTATATATATATATATATATATATTGATTGATATATAGATTGAGTAACATTTACGGCGCACACGTTCTCGGGAGACAATTGTCGCTCCATTGGCATTATTAATAAATATATATATATATATATATATATAGATATATATATATATATATATATATATATATATATATATATATATATAGGTTGGTATCCGTAGTTGTGTTGCAATCCAGACTTAGAAACTAACGCGTATCCAATTCTGTTTGCTATTCTCATAAATGTTATTATTATTATTTTTGTTGTTATGTTTATGAATATTTAACTCGTAGTGTAGGTAAAAAATCGTGCGTTGATGCGTACGTGTGTGGTTTTCCCTATCTTATTTTTACGTTATTCTGTGTGTGACAAAAAAATGGGTATTCCCCCAATAGAATAATATAGAACACGCCTTTATCTACCAACTAAAGGGTGGGGCGCTGAGATGCTAAAGCCTGCAAAGCTGCCGTGCTGTGTAGTTCTCTGGCTTCACGTCAAACGAAACAATTATTGATGATTTTCATTCTTGCGATACATTTAGGTACACGTTTGGGCTCCTACAAACTGCCAGCGACAGCAGCCGTTTATTGTGATTACGCATCTTTGTTATATCAATATTTTAATTTGTATTTAATAGTCGAAACATCTGAATGTTATACTAATATCTGAATTGATCACTAAAATCTGTGCACGTTCCGTTCTGGCTGTTGACATTTTTTCAGGTTGATCCAGGTGTGCATAACACTCACAGCTGTCTGCTGTTACGTTTTGTAAGTGAATTTCAGTTTTGTTCTTTCTCTCTCTCTCTATATATATATATATATATATATATATATACATATATATATATATATATATATATATATATATATATATATATATACATATATATAAGAATATGTATCTTTCGAGAAACATGGAGGTCTACTTGCCACTGGTTATATCGAATAATTTTATGTATTATTGTTATTATTAATAATATTTAATTATTTTATTAATACTCGGTGTTTGTTAAACATATGAGGATATCCGATCTTGCTTCAGCAGAGTCGGTCTTTGCTCGCATTAGTGTCAGTGTAGTCGTTGGCAATAGCACGTCTATATAACGCTGGTATCTAGCAGCCGGCCTTAGTTTCAAATCAGGCAGATTGACAGTTTTTAACTCATAGATATGATCAACAAACGAACGCCAACGTAGACCGTTTACTAACGAACGAATATGATCTTGTTTCACAACTTTTCAGCTGGCTCTGCACTTACCTAGCGCAGATGAATCCGCTTATTGGGCCACTGTTATCGCCAGACATCCTCTATATGATGGGTAGCCAATGGCAAGGCCATAAATGAATGCCTTTATAAATGTACACCATATATGTAGAGATGTTCAGACAGTTAGTATCATCGCGAGATGATGGATGAATGATGCTTCGCCCGATTCGCCTTCCTTTACCGACCGGTCTTCTGCCCACCTCGGATAGCAGCAAAGTCAATGAGACCGATAATATTGTATGTATTACTACTTCGCGCATCCCATCGGACTTACAGTCCGCCAGCATTCTGCGGCAGTCGAAAGTTGAACACATACAGCTCTATTTTAGTAACTTCCCAGGCTTAACTTACCAGAAAACAACGACCGGTCTTGCGTTCTATCAACCACGATCAATCGAACCGCAATGAATCTGCTGTAACTTCACGTCATATATGCGTAGTCGGACACTGTATGCTGTCGGATACACACACACACACACATATATATATATATATATATATATATATTGTGCAAGGATGCAGGAAATGGCTCTAATTGGGTGCTGTTTACAGTGTTGTAGTTGAACGTGAATTTGCATTTGTTGAATTTCAAAATGCAGAAGTTGGTTATATAGCCTCCTCATTTTTGCAAGTGAAGGGATTTAATGGATCAAGAAGGATCAGAAGAGGAATGTCTTTGTAGAGGACGTGTTTTCGATATTTCGTGTTTGTTGTTTCTATGACCAAAAAAGCGTTGACGTATATTCTGAAAGTGAAGAGAAGACTCAAGTCAATTCAAACGACGTGTTCAACCTGATCCATGATTAGTATTTATATGGACAGTCAACTAACTATACACATTATTTACACACACATATATACTTAGGAGGGGGAGGAAATGAAGTGAGAGTGCTAATTAAATTGTAAGTATAAGTGAATTACTGTTTCAAGTGAGACTTAATAAAAAAAGTGACTACGAATGTCTGAATGATTTCTTCCATTAAAAACTCGGGCTATGTATATATATATATATAATTTTAAAATTCAATTTAATGATATTCAACGTCCAGCTCGGGGCCGCGTACAGCGCCATTGATTCCACTCGCTAACAGTCTTCTTTTGGCTTCCGGCCCTCAACAAAAAACGCGCTAAGTTCAGGGAGACCCTTTTGACTTTATGAGTCCGATACTTCACATGTGCTGATCCCGTGAGTTTTGAGGATGACCCCGAAGTACTTCGCTTTCTTTCTGATTTATATCAGGTAGCATGGCGACTCGAATCTTGGCCCTTTTGTTCTCTTTCGACTGGTTAAGTACATGGCCTCTGTCTTATCTGGTGCGATATTAAGGTGGTTTGGCTAATCATCCGCTCATGGCCGACTACCACCGCGACGTTCATGTTATCTAAATTGAAAATACTGTGTACAACTAAAGCTACTTATGTGGGCCAACGAAACCAACAAAATATAGTGTGTATCCGTGCGTTTCTAAAAAAATTATGTCCATGCGAGCTGGGAATATTACACTCCAAGTGCAACTTTGAATAGAAACAACTGTCTCCCTTAAGCCCGCAATGGTTCCACGCAAAAGTGCCTGCCTCCGTTACTTTGTTTTGCACTCGACGATCGGAATTTATTTTGTTGAAAATACCAATAACGGTGATAGCGGTCATTTGCGCGATTTTCGTTTAGCGGATAGCAGAAGTTCGCTAGTGGCGTTTTATCTGTTCGTGCACTCATCGTTTGTTGTTGGTGATTTAAATTTGTCGAAAAAGACCTCGGTCGTTTTCTCAGCACTTGGTTTTTTTTTGCAACAGTACAAACATGCTTCTCCAGTACTGCAAGGGAATCTCAACTGGTGTTTGAGTCGACCTACACAAGGAATCTGTGCTAGACCTCGACCTGATTTTTAACCTTGATATGGTCCTACCGACGACCTGAACTCAGTGCAGCCTCCGGTTACCTGTGAAGTCACCCTAGGATGGATGTTCCCTCCGAGAATTAAATATTCAAGACATAAGCCGTAGTAACGACTTAGGCAAGCTTAATGCGTACAACCGTTAACTAGATGCGCCAGCACTTTGACGAGTCAGTGAAAAATATAAAATAAAAACAGTTTATTGTAAACCATTGTTAACACTCACTATTAAAGTAGTGTGATCTCAAGTATTAGAAAAAAAATGTGTGTGTCTATATAGATTGGCTGTGCTACATTTTGTGTAGAAGGATTCGTCCCAGACGTACGAAAACACTGGGCGCATTTGCCAATGCTGTCTTCAGCTATCGTGGCTGGTACTATCTGCTGCTTGGCTGGTGCGGCCGTTTCTGATTGTTGCTTGAAAGTCTCCAGAGATAGCAAAGGTATACTCCAGGCGAAGAGTCGGACGATGAAGATGAGGTCGGCTTCGGAAGGAAGGTGTTCCACGTGCAGCACGTGGTCATAGGCTATGTTTCATAGCAGGGGCCCAAGTATAGAGCGTTGTGGTACCCCTGCAGTCACATCAAAGGTAATGCTTTTGGACCGGGTCGTCCGGTCATGTAGGTAGTCGGATATGACTGGAATGTGAAGATAACACGGGGTGTTTTCATGTGAAGAGTATCGAGTATTACTCTCTACAAGAGACTTAAAAGCGTTCTTGACGTCAAGTAAAACGGCAAAGAGAAGATTGTGTTTTCTTGGCGGAGCAGCTCGGCTTTTGATGAACTCTGAATGGCGCTACTTGTTAAGCTCCTTTCCCGGTCCATAAGGAAAGTCGAATAGGAAGCCGTTTCCCTCCGCAAAGTCGACAAGCAGGCGTGCTTCCACGAAAGTCGAAACCTTTTGCCAAGGATCCAAGCAAGCCGATTGGGCGGTAGGAGGTAAATATCGGAACGAGACCTGCGGCCTTCTATTCTGTGGAAAACAAGCTCAGGCGGAACATCTCTGTCACCGCAGCGGCCACCGCGTCCGGATGTTCCTTAATCAGCAGCTTGGCAGCGGAAACGGGATGCCGTGCGGGCCCGGTGCCCTCCCTCCCCCCGCTTGAGGCGTTCGGATGCTTCGTATACCTCCTGTAGAGTTACTTTTGGCGGCTGACCTTCTTCAGCCCCTAGGGTCCCAAGGTGGAAAGGGGATGCGGGGGGTCAAAAGGAGGGCACTGTGACAAGAGATTTTTCTTGACCAGGGTCTTCGAGGCACCGATCACTTGCGCTCGACAACAGAGAAGTCCCTTAAAAGTGCAATGACGTTGTAGGCTTCATTGCCTAACATCTTTGAAATCTGGCACTCCAAGAATCATGTACGTAGTTGAGTCGGCCGCCCTATATGGGCTCCGGCCCGGCCTTCTAACATTTTAACAACCACAACGAGCCGGAATCTTTTACGCCGGGCTGAACGGCTCGAAGCCCTCAGGCGCTTCTACTCGCTAGAATCGGATCTGAAGATGGCGGAAAAGAATTGCCGTCTGTGGGAAGACCCTACGCTCAAGAAAGAAGGTGAGCGGCGACAGAAAACTCTCCTATGGAAGCAAGAGTGTGAAGCTTTCCAGCCCCACCAGCGTCCATTGCGGCGATGGACTCGAGGATACCCCAGAAACACGATTCCGAGGCGTCCAGCGTAGAGCGGCGCGCCTCCGTGACGTCTCAACAACACCGAACCTGCCCATTATCAAGCTGCAAAAGTATAGTGTGAATTTTATTCTATTTGTTTATATATAAAAGGTAGCAATTGTCTTCTTATAAACGTATACACCGCATCAAATAAATAAAAACAGTAGCAAAATGTGATGCAGGCTCAGTAGCTTGAGGTGACGAAGATCTTTAAAGATACTAATGTTAATATCTATGGCAGATAACCGCCGCATTATGCGCAACCCTCTGGCCCCCGGGGAAGAAGCTAATCACAAGTAGATTCGCACTTCCTCTATTGTTTGAAGTAATTGCATACGAAGTTTCCGAAAAAGAGTCAGCTCAAAAAGTTATCTTTATTTGCAGTTTGCGGTCGGTGAGAGAATGGGGAGGCGACTAGTTTTTAGTTGGTTGGGATCCCACACTACCGGCCTACACTTGCAGACGAGTTCCCTGCAGTGGTGTCCGTGTGTGCAAACCATATTTTCTAGCCACTCCTCTACACAAAAAAGAGATAACACCAAAGGTGGTGGCGACGGCACAGAGACCGAAGCTTTGCTACGCTAAAAGACAAAGGCTAGAGGCCTCACTAGGCACGCAGAGCAAATGTGTAAAGATGGCGATTAGCAGCCAGGCCAGGACCAAAGAAATGCGCGGCTTGGAAGCAACAGTTTTTTGTGCAGCAACGAAGACTATGACATTTGTACACATCAATCGTATACACGGTGAAACAAAAGACGATGGTTTAGGCTATTTGGTGTCTTGTCCTAAGGCTCCGGTTAAAATAGATATAGCCTTTTCGACGGTTACGCAACTGTAGGAGGAACAATTTGACGGGCAACAACACGACAGAAGCGCTTGTGCTGCTTGGACCGATGGATTATCGGTTTAGCGAAAAGCGGTCAAAGCGTATAGAAGAGCACGACATCGCCTCAAGCAGGCGCGAGATGCATTGCCCCGGGAAGTACGGATGAGTGTTGGCAAAGCCCAGAGGAATCTGCCTGCTAGGTACAAACAGGTAGGTGTGCGAGATACAAAACTAATCATGTCATGTATATCAGCGTGATGTTTAGAAATTGGTGATAACCACGGTACAACACTTGTAGCTATGCAGGCAGTAAGCCGCCAAAAAGCTACGCACATCAAGTTCAACAAAGGCAGGTTTCGCAAGGTGAAGGCCACCCGAAACGACGTCGCGTAATGGTCGGGGGGGGCGTGGGACAGCCGTCGCAATAATCCTGACGGCCTCAAGCTGCTGGGAATATATGCATAAATCAACTCAATGCAAGAAGGTACGTATATATATATAGCTAGCAGATGTTTGTGATGGGTGACCGCTTTACGAAGATCCCATAAGCTTTAAGAGTGTCACTGTCTCTTGTGGAACTGCCCACACCAATAGGAGAGCCGGGGCAGGCGACCCCACCTCGTCCTCGGCAGCTCAAACTAAGAATATTTTGCTCCCTAAGGTATCATGCCCGATCTTCTTCTCGTTGCTTCCACGGGGAAGCAAGCGACACCGCACATCAGTGCGAAACACCTAGAGCGACGAGGTCATTTACTCGCCTCAGACAGGGAGATCACTTTAGACAATCGAGCTTCTCCAACTTTTGTCGGCTAGCCCGGTCCTAGATCACTTCATCAATTGGGATTTGCCAAGCTTGTAGGTAGGGGACCTGTATTCACGCTACTCGTTACCTTTTTAGGATCCGCGTCTCGCCCACAATACCGGTGAAGCTGTGTTTTTGTTGACGATGGTCCGCGACTTCGCGCCATAACGTTTTCACCACGTGTAAAGTTTTCGGGCTGACCCTCAGCCAAGATTTAACGTCCACGGAACTGTTTTTCACATAGACGGACCCCATAAATACAAATGTGAAACGGTGGGGCTCGAACCCGCGCACCTATGTGTCTCCTCCGGTTGCGAGGCGCAGACTTAAGCCACCACGCCACCGGAGGACGCTAGCTTATTTTGACCAGAAACTTTATTCATCCATTACAGGGATATAACAGGGCAACAATTAGAGCCGGTTTGTTTTGTCCTCAGTTTAAGGGGAAGTGCACTCAGACTGGGAAGTAATAGGCGCTAGTCATGGTTGTCATCTGCCAGGATGCCGCTCATGCCCCCGCCTGTACCCGCAAGAGACGGGGGATAGGAAATAACATAATAATACTTGCTACCATTCTGAAAGGTGACCCCTGACGGCCAAGCTGGTACTCTAACACAGCCCAACGACACCGTAGGTTTTATTATTCTAATAAGTGGTTTACATTTGAGTGGTTCACAGCTCCTCAAAGCCATCAAAGGCTAGCATAGAGCGTTTATATTGCATCTCTTATCATTTTATTTATTGTCATTATAATTATCATCATGTTCGGCTGATATTAGAGTAAGGTATTTAAATAGTATTGTTTAGCATCTTGTTTTATATTGTCAAAGAAGAAGTTGTGCGCACATCTGGAGGGAGCTTGTTCCAACATGTGGCACCGAGATTTGATATTAGATAGATAGGTTTTATTATTCTATGAGTGGTTTACATTTGTACACAAGTTCACAGATCCTCAAAGCCATCAAATGCTTGTATGGAGTGTTTATATTGCATGTCCTCTTATAACTTTTTTAGTGTCATTATGATTATTATCGTGTTAGGCTGATATTATAGTAAAGTAAATAAATAGTATCGCTTAGCATTTTTTTAAAATTTTGTCAAGGAAGACGTTGCGCGCACATCTGAGGGAGAGCTTGTTCCAATATGTGGCACCGAGATTTGATATTGAGAAACGAGATTGGGCTACAAGAAGCTGCAGACAAGATGAGAAGTTGTGTGTGTTCCCCTTGTGGTAATGGTGGGAAGGATTGAGCAGGTTGGGATGAACTCCCATCGAGATTCGTTTGCTCTCAGTAACGACGTATCTTATTTGCAGAAGGCAAGGCAGTATGTAACAGACATAAAAAACGAATATAAGTAATTCCAAATATTCCAACTGCATAGGTCAGATAACTATGGACGTAGGCGTAGTACATGGCGAACATACAGTCACGGGGCAGAATATTACGGCGCTTGACCAGGGCAGCGATGCTCCCTATAAGTTTTGTGCGAATGTGATCTGTACGGGCTTCAAACGATAACCTGGAATCCAAAACAACGCCTAAAATGTTGTCTCATTGAGTATGTCAAGAGTGCGGTTTCCGCATTTAAATGCTTCACGGTTAATATTAGGACACCTCTCGACAGTAAAACTGGATGACGGCGGTCTTCGGCCAATTCATGGACTAGCCATTGGCTCTAAACCAATCTGACACTCGCTTTAGGTCTTCCTAAATTATCTTATCTACCTCTGGTGGGGTTAGATCATAGACATACGAAAAACAATGTTCATGTCGAAGTAGTCCAAACTTATGTTCGCAACCACCCAACGTCGGAGGTGTAGGCGTAAGCGCAGGAGTGAAACACAGTCAGAAAGTTCAACTGAAGGCGGCATATAGTAGGCTGTATACTATAGGCAATCTATTCATGTCAAAGTTGGAAACCTTAAAATGAACTTGCACATGTATGTAGAACACAAGATCACAAAGGCAAGATCATTGGTAGCATGATACTGATAATCTCGTTATTGGATCAAATGCTAGCGGAGATCGAGCAGTTGGTTCGTTCGAGAAAAGGAAACAAAACCGCGGTAAGGCAAGAAGCTTGCCAGACTAAATGGATTATGCTGCCACACAACCAGAAAGGACTCCAGGAAATATGCGTCAGAAACACCGATGGCAAACAGGCCCACGATGGCCTACGATAAAAGAAAGCCAAAGAAAAGAGATCAAAACAGAAATGGGCGCCGAATGATGCGCCAAATAGCTGCGGACCCTGGAATGATAATAAATTTACTTGAAGTGTATTTAGGAAACATATCCAGTAGAACCGCAGCTGGTCTAGCCGCGATTTCACATTTCTAAACTAGCTGGATGAAAAACGGACGGAAGTGTCTATCTTGTTAAGCTATATAATGCAATTCTGGACGGCGTCAAAGATATCTCGAATGATTAAACCACTGGAAGGGTAACGCTGTTGGACAACAGAACATTCCACCACAGGGCCACCCACAGGGTTGTTACTTTGTCCGCGGTGGGGAAGAACAAGACGCGTTCAGTTCTCGACGGAGTCGTGACACTGTCTCACACCTTCTAGTGTCAGTCACGGGACATCTCGTCCCTGATGATGAACACAGCTACACTAGCCGAACTAAGCAATTTACGCAAGTGTTCCAATCAATCGCCCGCCTAACTTCGTGCCTCTGGCGTTCAAGACACTAGGAGGGACTGGTCCACTGCTGCAGCACATCTGCTTCAAAAGATGCCTTAACAACTAATAACTTCTACTACACCGGCAAAAAGCAGATACTTTCTCCATCCGCGGTATCGCTTGACGTCCGACGAGGAAACGCCACAGTCGCGCTAGCGACGATATCGAAGTCGTCCCAGTGTATTTTGGCGACTCAACATCGGCGGTGTACGCATAGGGTATGGCACAGTGTCAAAAAGTATTTATTTGTTATGATAAAGTTATTTGCAATTATACAGCAGGCTATGAAGAGATAAAAACGTTCTTGCCGAAGTTGGAAATTTCAAGATGAAATTGCATCTGGGTACGATATGAGAACAGAATAGCAGGATTATTAGCAGCGCAGGGACCCTTTAGCGTTGGGTAAGTTTTGATATTTTAGCTGGCGGATAGCAAGCAGTTGATCCAGGACGGCAAGAAGAAATAAAGCAGCGGTGACAAAATACGTCGGCACAACGGAGTAATTCAATACTTGAAACACAAGAGAGCGTTGTGGTGCATCAATGGTGCTAACATAAAACAAACCTATTGTAAAAGGCACCTCGGAAAACAGACGCCAAAAACAGCAAAAGCAAAGAGGTAGGAGCAACGAAGCGAAGGTCGTCACTGGCTTCATGAAAGGAGACCGAAACAGAAGACAACAACGTTTCGAACAGCCACGATTCATGGGAACCCCACCACCACTGGAACTGGAAAGTATTCCAGTAACATGCCTAGTAGAACCACAGCGGTTCTTGGCGCGACATTGGAATCAACCTGAGCGAAAATGGTCAACAACGCCTACCTTGCAGCACTGTTTTACGGAGTTCTATTCTGAACCTAAGAAGGAAGATTGGATTGACTGCAAATGAAACGCTGATGGAGGATAAGGACAATTCAATAGAGGAGAGCTGACCACGTTCCAACCTATTAACATAAGCGAATAAAGTCCTTGGGGAAATGAAAACGATGTCAGATCTAATGGGCGTATGGGAAAGATAACATCGTACTGCTGACAGTGATTAAATCTTCTAACACTTCCCTGGGGGGGGTGCCACCCAAACATATGTATAATACAAACAAGTAAAAGCTACTATTCTGAGATGCTTCTAGGCCTGCAGCACGGTATGAACCTGACCTAGGTTTTAGATTAGACTATTTTATGTCGCTCTATTACTAGTCAGCAAGCAAGGGTGCCGGAGCAAATATGAACGGTGGAGAGCCTACGGCAAGGATGCACAATGCCACCCATCCTACTTGCTACCTAGACAAGAACTGTTTTACTCGAATTGTGATTGAGCGTCCAGCCAGTGAGGGCAATCACAGGCGCACGCACCTATATATATATATATATATATATATATATATATGTCATTAGACCATACTAAGCCTTTGATGGCTTTGAAGAGCTGTGAATCTCTGTATAAATGTAAACCACTTATGACAATAATAAAACCTATCATTCAGGTTCATTGTGAGGTGGTCTTACTTGCAAAAGTATTATGTGCATGTACCCATTGTGCTACCTTATGTGCGGTTCTATATATATATAATATATAATATATTTATACATATATATATATATACAAATATATTTATACATATATGCCGGCCCTTGGTGCATTGAAGATATGCCTCACCGTGAGTTCCAAGCCCACAGGGGCAAAGGATGGTCTAAAATTGGGACCTTCTCACAATTAACCTCACTAACTAAGGAGCTATCATCCAGCAAAAAACAGCTACTATACGTACACGCACAACAACGCACTTAGAAAAACCAACATGTACATCTTTATTTTAAATATTTCTTGTTTCTTATATCGTATATAGCTTCGCTTCTAGGATGTCGGGAACGATGCCTCATCGTAGATTATGCCCCATAGTGTAGTACGCCATCAACAATATGTCAATATGTTCACTTTAATGAAACATTAACATCTCATTCCGTTAGCTCCAAGTAGTGTTCCCACTCTATTGCTATCAGACTCTACATAAACACATGCCGTATGCATGATAAAATACAGTTCTCTGGTCATACTGACGGTATATCTGTTTTCTTGTGTATGTATATATATGTTCTTATTAGTTCACCAGGCAAGTGCTTATCTTAGACGATTGACCAGATAATCTCCACTGCATTCCATTCATCGACTTGAATGAATCATCTTTGCCGGCGTTTGTTCTCTAGCCTCATGACCTCATTTTCTTTTAGAGTTAGAATTTCCACGTTTGTAACAATTAGAAAAGCCATATATATATATATATATATATATATATATAATATATATATATATATTATATATACTGCTATTGTGTTTTATCTCAACCGTTTGTAATAAATGTGTGTTGCCTGCTGGCATAAAAATCAACAACCATTAGGGTCCCCCTTGTCAACTGTTGTTTCAACAGGTGTAGCACGCCGCGATGGCGCTCTATGTACGCAATATCATGATAGAATCGCCACTGGTCATCGGCCCGATCGGGTTACCACCGCCCTATCGAGTCGCCTGCTGGCATGAATTAATTGCACTGTACCTCAGCTTTGGGAGGCGAGCCCAAAGCTATGGAAGTATCGGAAGCTATTTCGCCACGGCTAGAACTCACAATCGCCGGAGGGATCCTGTTGTCCCTCCAAGAGATGTCTAAGCTTGTTGTCTGTTGGCTGGTTTAGATAGCCCGGACCGAAAGAGGATCGTTACAGTCGCTCTTAAGGACCTTGAACATCGTATCAACTTCCCTTTTTATCCAGATCTATGTCCGGAGCGTCAGATCCGACTGCGTCCCGCAAGAGGCAAGAGTTTCCTGACGCGGGGCCACACATGTCCTTTGACTGAACTTTTGTGTGGCTACCCTCATGTCGCTGTGAGCTGTATGCATTATTCGTAAGTGGATCTTTCGATGCGTATGCCTCGTTACCGTGTTACAGTTGGCCGGCTAAGCACTAACAACAAAGATACGTATAATAGTAATGATAATAATAGTAATATTAATAAGTATTCATATCTTCTTTTGTTTTTCGTGATCATCGCCGTAGCTAATCGTGAACTAAAATTGGTGCAAAAAAACGCCACCACAGAGCGGTGGTGCCTATTGCAGACTATAAAGAAGATACCACTGGCTGCGGATGCTGTTTGCCGCTAACAAGAGCGTTTGCTACGCGCGCCGCGATTCATCGCTCTGTCGAAGGCAAAATGTTAGTGCTACTTGCTTTACTGCTTGCACTACGGCTAGTAGGATTACGTTTGGTAACGATTGTACCCGGAAGACCAGTTCTCATTCGGAAACTTACACACGTAGACGTGAAACTGGAGCAGGACTGTTGCTTCGACGCTGGTTCACTTTTCAGTCAGAGCAGGACGATTAATACCGCGGCGATAACAAATGGCTAGTGTACCAGAGTGTGGAAGCAAAAAACGTCTTAACAACGGCAGAACGCTCTGACTCCTCGACCCAACGTCTCCTACATGCGGCGGTCGATACATGAAGCTAATAAATACTAAGAA
>QVRM01003227.1:0-213558 GCA_003439945.1 Dermanyssus gallinae | reverse complement strand
CTGCTGACGGACCGTCATCACCAGTTTCTCCGTCATACAGTCAGGCAGACAACCGACCGACCGACAAAGATACAGTCTGTCGCCCGTGCACACGTGCAGCTACTCTTCATCAACAATCTGTTCTGTAAACTGTGTTGCTTTTGCTGCTTCCGCTGCTACTGCCGCCAATATCTCTACTACTGCTGCTGCTGCTGTAGTTTCCGCTGTGACTATACCTAAGCAGCAACTCTGTTTTGCCCGCCACTCGCCCCGAGGGCACTTACACTGCGCGAAAGTGTTTCCAACTTATAGCGGCTGACTAAGTGTCGCTGCTGGCACTCACGGCTGCATAGCGCCTGTAAGTCGTATACCGTCGCCACAGCAAGCTCGTCAGAGATTCAACATTAAAACAACACTGTGAAATGGGTAATACACATTAATAGCAACACCGGTCGGCCGGCCTAACAGTTGTTGCTGTTATCGTTGTTAATTTTGTCGTTGTTGTTGATGGTTGTGGTTGTAGCTTTTATTCTTGTTTTACCAACAGTTATAATCTTAGCAGAAGTAGAAATTACGATAGGAGAGGTAGCCGTAGTGGTGATTAACGCCAATAGCAAATCCTGCAGTGCAAATGGACACTTGAACGATTTAGTTGAGTTGTAAGAACAACAAAAGCCACGAATGTGGCCAGGCTAATGTAGGGAATTTATTTTAGGTTGATAATGTAGAGAATTTCTTATAAATTGACTCATAGCCATATTTGTCAGCACGTTACTTAGGAAGGCTTGGTTGCATTAAGAAATTATCTTGCCACGTACCTACTCTACTAATATCTACAGTATGGGACACGCCCATAACTAGATAGGTATTAAAAATTTTAGCCATATGCTATGGCCACACATATACTCTAATTGCATGTATACATTAATATTGTTTTTATTAGTAAAAAAAACATATACATGTTTGCAAGCAAAATGTAGCTCCTTCCTAAAAAACGTTTGTGCTACATTGCTTATGTAGCTTGATAAGCATGAATACATTGAGCAATAAATACCAGATAAATCGTTAGGAGAGTTTTCGTATATATATATATAAGATTGTGGTGATTTAATGATTATTTACAATACGTTTGCACACTCGGCAGTGCTCCCTTAATAAAAATGGTGGTAAAAGGGTGTCACGTCAGGTTAAGAATCAGCTGTCGTGTTCTTGATTGATGGTAGCCCCCGCTCTTATGAATCCGGTGCGAACGGTATATCCTCAAGGTTCCTTGCAACGTTAAGACGGCAAGATCCATAAGATTCCTCTTCGTGACGCCGAGCCCCAAGAGCGTACTCGCAGATTCGGAGTCCCATACACCACTCTTAGAGATAGTGAATGAATCCGAATCTGCGAGGTTTTTGCGGGTCGGGGAGCGCCGCTCTTAGGAACTCGACGTCATATTTGGTGATCCTGTCTTGCCGCGCTTTTGCGAGGTCCCTGTTCGTGCCACAAACCTCGGCATTTAAAACCTAGGCCTCGGTAGGTGTTGTTACTACGGACTTGGAACCAAAATGATAGTTATCAGATGTGCATTCCTTCGGACGTAGTTGTTGATATGAGAATAATATTTAAAAAAAATTAGTATTTAAGACCAACGTCAAAACGTTTTTATTTTAAAAAATAATCTTTAATGCAATATATTTTTTTATTTTGAGCTATGTATAATGTAATTCAACAGTTGTAACATTTTCCTCACAGAAGGTGTGATTTGTTTGTCGATAGAAAGACTAAGGCTCTCGCAATTACAGATTTGGTGAAAATATGTCAGGATAAGAGCTCAATACAACTAGTTTTGGTAATTTCACTCTCACTCCAAAAGAAAACATTTTCGACCCCTAGTTTTATTGGAACTAATGATTTTTTCGCTGAGTTGTACTAGACCCCAAATTTTGTGGTACGGATACGCTGTATATATATATATATATATATATATATATATATAATATATATATATATATATATATATATATATATATGAAACCAATTGTAAATATTCATCTTAATGTCGCAGGTTAGTATTCTGTATATATAATCTTAATATTGTTTTATAAAGAAAAATGTATTGAATCTATTATTTACTTTATAACAAGTCATTTTTTTGCATCATGCACAACTAGGTCGATTGGACATAAGTGGTACTAATGCAGTGTGTCTAGTTGTTGCACCGACAATATATATATATATACACGCCAATTTTGCGTTGCAACGTTGCATTTGTCACGGTGTGTTCAAAACGTATCGCGACTTTTGAATTTTCGCGGGTTACGTATATTCGAATTTCGATTTTTTTGTGGCGTTATGTTGGTACTCATGTCTCTCACTTATGCCGACAAGCTCGGCCATTTTGAATGTTCACTTAATTGTTGACAGCTGCTTTGCTTGCACGTGTTTTGGATCGTCTTCGATTTTTACCTATTCAAAAAAATGGATCAAAGAACCTGTATCAAATTTTGTGTGAAAAACGAAATTAAGTGCGCGGATGCATTCCGAATGTTGACTGTGGCATACGGAGAAGCTACCTTGGACCGAAGCAACGTTTATCGGTGGTACAAAATGTTCTCAGAAGGCCGAGAAGATGTGAACGACGAAGAGCGTGCCGGACGCCCGAGCACTTCAACAACAGACGAAAAAATTAATGAAGTGGAGAAAATGGTATTGGCCAATCGTCGAATCACCGTTAGAGAAGTTGCTGAGGACCTAAACATATCGATTGGCTCGTGCCATTCGATTTTTATCAATGATTTGGGCATGAGACGGGTCGCCGCGAAATTCGTACCAAAATTGCTCAATTGCGACCAAAAACAGCATCGCATGAACATTGCTAATGAGATCTTGGACTCTGTCCGCGACGACCCAAATTTGCTCCAGAGGGTCATAACTGGTGACGAATCGTGGGTTTATGGTTATGACGTGGAAACCAAAGCTCAATCATCTCAATGGAAGCTGCCGCACGAACCAAGACCGAAAAAAGCGCGCCAAGTTCGGTCGAATGTGAAAGTTTTGCTGACAGTTTTCTTCGATTGCAGGGGCGTGGTGCATCATGAGTTCTTGCCACAGGGTAGAACGGTCAATAAGGAATATTACCTGCAAGTTATGCGCAATTTGCGCGAAGCAATCCGCCAGAAACGCCCGGATTTGTGGAAGAACAAAAATGGGCTTTTGCACCACGATAACGCCCCTGCTCACACATCGTTGCTTGTGCGCGAGTTTTTGGCCAAAAACAACACACTAATGATGCCGCAGCCACCGTATTCCCCAGATCTGGCCCCCTGTGACTTTTTCTTGTTCCCTAAACTGAAGAGGCCCATGAAAGGACGACGTTACGCTACGCTTGACGAGATAAAGACGGCATCGAAGGAGGAGCTGAACAAAGTTAAAAAAAATGGTTTTTTGAAGTGCTTCGAAGATTGGAAAAACCGTTGGCACAAGTGTATAATATCTCATGGGGATTACTTTGAAGGGGACAAAATAGATATTCATGAATAAATGAATAATTTTTGAAAAAACACAAAAGTCGCGATACGTTTTGAACACCATGTATGTTATTTATTTGGCAGTTAATCTGAACTGCGAAGGGGGGGGTTTGGCAAGTCAACGCGTCAGCGAGTCAGCAGAATCCACAGATCCTTACGGCAGTTGGCATATGCAGCACCCGTTCGATTCGTTTATATAGTTTCGCTCCACTTTAACTAGTCCGATGCCAGAGCTGGAAGAGGTAGAAGGAGAGAGACGCAAAGAAATAGAGAGAGCTTACCTGGAATACCTGAACGAAGGCTTTGCTGGCGATCCCTGCACACACAGTGCAGGTCGCCCGTACACAAGATAGATGGTAGCTACCTAATCTTTGAGCGGGGGTAGGGGCAGGATGGGGGATTTTGTGTGTAACTCCAAAGCGAACCTTGGCCCACCTTTCGGCAAATGGCGGAGTCAAAATCCGTCTCGGAACACACAAAACGACATGAACCAAAACTAGCAGGGAACCAACAAAAGAGAAGACGAAGGACGAAGCATGAGAAAGATACACGTAGTTAGCGGAGACGGAGAATACAGCTAGAACGAACCTCGCAAAGAGAAGGCCGCAACGATGCGAAGGCCAATCAGCCTCTGCGTTAAAGCAGAAATATGAAAGAACCGACCAGTCGCACAGATCGCGACGCGTAGCGCTGGTGGATCGAGAAACAGCGGAAGCTGCGTGCCGCCCGATTTTCCGTAGCGGTCTTGATTTGGCCCGTCGCCGCTAATGATTATGACCTTTTTGCGACTCTTCTGGCCTATTTGCTACTATTGCCTATTTGCTACTACTACTACTACTACGATTACTTCTTTTAGTGCTACCATTCTTAGACCGCTACCTATTCGTAGCTCGCGCCCGGTTCGAAACCGGTAGACGCCAGGCCGATTTCACTGTTACTGCTGTTGCTTCCGGTGATGGTAGATGACAGATAGTAATAATAGTGTTGACGGCGGCCAAGTCTAGAACAAACAAAAAAACGTCATTTCTTCGGAAAGTCATTTTCGAATAATAACGAGCCACGTTAACGCGTTTCTAGCTGGTCCCGCGCGGTCTTATGCAGCCGGCTAGGTCCTGCACAATATATATAATATAATATATATATATATATATCTTAACAGGAAAAACAACTGTCCTCAAAATAAGCGTGAATATGCGCATGCGCAAGTTCGAACACACATATGATTAATTTACTGCACAAGGGCTTGTCGGAAGCGCTACCAGTCGAGCTTGTCTTGCCAGCCAGCCCTTCATTATGTCTATTGTTACTGGCGCATTACCACGGTGGACCGCCAGCGATACCCGTTGAAGTAGATCGTCGTCGAGAGCTTTGTTCTCTCCCCTCTCGCCAGTTCGTTTCGTTCGCCAATCTTCTGAAGGAGCGACCATGCCTCGGGGCCAGGTCCCCCGAGTATCTCGAATACTAGCGAAACGACGGTGAACTCGTTGGCGAATCAGGCATATTTGTTATGTTAGCCTTGAGTCGTTCAGCCTTGTGTGCCATGGAGCCGGCGGCAAATGCATTAGCCTCTGAGTTCGTGGAGGCGAGGCTGTCGGTGACAGTCGAATCCTAGAGCATGTGACTTTCGATATATATATATATATATATGTATTTTTTTATTTCACACTATTGGGTAAAATAAACAATAGTATTATCAATATCAGTACGGCCCGTAATTATATTAAAATAAAAAATCGCTCAGTGCCAGCCTTGTTAGCGAGGAGACTGCATTTCACTCACTGCTATGATATCTTACACATAAACCATAACCATATTTACAAACACATGTGTCACAGGGTTCGTGATAAACGTCTTTCTGGCTTAGGACGTGGTCTCTATATATATATATATATATATATATATATATATATATCTAAAACGTAACTTACTAAAAAGCACACTCTCTGCACGCAAGTGTATGCGTATATTTTGAAAGGCGCTTTTAACATCAAAGTCCCGAGATGTACTCAGTTTGCATTTCATTCCAAGGACAAACGAACGATTTCTTCGTTTGCAGAGAAACTCCTAGGCCCTGAATAAACATCAAACTAGAGAGCGCTTTTCCTAGAATTATCTCCAACTTGTTCGACTATGCCGTCTGCTGAATAGACACAGTTTATGCTGCTGACTAGGGGCAGCCTTTATCAAGCCAAGATGCAAAGCGTCGTTGCTCGAAACGATGCTGAATAACAACTTACTCGGCGACACCAAAACGCAGCTCTGTTTCTCTGTCCATTGCAAAAAAAAGTGACCTCCAAAGATGAAGACACTCCTAGCTGCTGTAAAAACACGGCCAGGTTTGCAAAGTACGTCACCATAAACGATGTCATTCATCGCGTCTTGCTTTCGGTCCAGTTTCGGGTCAGAAGCCTCGGGGCCTAGCTACTGACAACCAGATGCGCTTCGACGGACTCGCCCTGGTGCCATGAAAAGCAGGGAAATGAACGAGCCGCTAAAGTGTGGAACACGGTGTCTACGTTCTACCGCGAACGCGCGAATCGCGGATGGGTCATGGTAAAGCTTCCTGAAAAAAGCTAGCTCTCAGTCGACTAGGAGCTTGTAAGTCCCGGTACGTTTGTCCAGGTGGTGGCCATTGAGACGCTGGGGGTTAGGGTAGAAATCACCACCAAAGTTATCAAAAAGATCTTCAAGCACAGAGATGTCAGCCGTGACAAGGGATAAACGTTTGGGCACATAGCTTTAGCAAAGGCTGGACATAGAAGCTCAGCGTGAAAGCGAGGCATTAGTGACCGTCCCATTGTCGTTTGCCGTAAGTTTTCCGAGACCGAAGTAAATTGAGCAAACGCAGAATTGCAGCATTACAATTTGGTTTGTTTATTTTTCCTAGCACCTGTCGCGTGCACCATTTGCTCGTTACGAATTCTGTTAGGTAGATTTTAGTTACGTATTTGCGGCATTAGTTGTAGAGTCATTTTCGGATACCGCTAGCTTACCAAAAGAGATTGGAAATACAAACAGCTCTTAATGGACGCGCGCAAAAGATTTAGCAGCGGAATTACTTTTTAAATATCAGTTTGGGATTCTTACATTAACAGGTCGCGAAAAGACGATGGAAACAGAAGCATCATAACATTACGTGTCGCTGGTGCTCGTACGTTAATAGTCACTGGCACGTCACTGAGTGTATTTCAATTGAAGTTGTTTAAATGCAGTAGGTGTTGAAGGTGTTAACATTTGACGCGACTTTAGCTTGCAGGCGTATGTTGTAAATGACTAACGTCTATGATGCAGCAGTCTGCCCAGCTATAATACGCATACATATTATACGGTGCAGACTAAACACATTTTGTTGATACAAAGTAAAGGGTACAAAGTAAAGGTGCCCCTTAAAATGGGCGGTACACTTATGCCGCCGCAGGCTAGAATAAATATAGAGGTTAAAATGTGTACGTTTTCAATCACCTATTGCCAAGCGAACAGCACCATTGTTAACCGTTTTATAACAGCTTCTATTTTAAAAAAAATCGCCACAATGCCATTCTTGTTTGACATACATTGAAGTATCCAGCAGCGTTTATGGCTGCTGAAGGGTTAGCCTGGGGTCGTATATGCGTCCACCTGTACACAAACGATATCCTGTATGTAGGCAGGTGCGGCGCAGCAGCTGGTCATGTCAGCGCGAACCAGCGCCAACGAAACAGCAAGAGAGGGAGCTGCTCGAACAACGGTGTACGTTCTTCGATGCAATAGTAGATTGAACAACGGCGACAAATGAATGTATTGATTGTGAGCAGTCAGTGGTGCGGGTGGTCCGGCGTGCTTCCATCCAAAAACAAGTAGTTGAAGACGACCGGCATCGATTATTGCTGAGGGCGCTCGCCGCAGGTATACATGCATCGCCGCGGGCTGAATTCTCTCGCTCGGCGAGCATGAAGAGTGCGAGCGAAGCAACCGAGGTAGCGCGTAACGGTCGGTGAGAAACTCCACGACAGTCCGAAATTTAACACGGAGACCCGACATAATTTTTCCCACGAACGCTTGGTCGAATGCGCGGACGCTTCTTACTTGTGCTTTCGGAAAATCTAATCGTGCAGCCAGTTCGAGTTCGATTATTGCGGCGCCAATTGGTGCAGTGAAACAGTGTTAAGTGACGACTCCATAGACGCGCGACGCAGGCTCGGGAGCCGCTCCACTGGGCGTCAGGACCCTAACCCTTTTAGGCCAGGCCGTCTCTCTCGAGTGTGTTCGAAATTTTCGTTCGACTACTCGTGATTGTTTACATTGAGTATTTTTTTCTTGTCTTTTCTTCTGAGTGCGACAGGTTTTTTTCAGAGTCTACACCGAAGAGCCACCGAGCCGCAACTCCTTTCAATTGTTGTTGTCCCGCGCTCCCTGGACATAACCAGACTGCGCAAAAAAGCAACACATGGAAATGGAGCACCGAGCAGTGCAGTACTCATTGGTACAGTGCCCAACGCTGTAGAACTACCATCGGATAGCCTCAAGGCCGCCCATACTCAAGGGCGCCTACCCACCTGCTCTCGAAAACACCACCCCGACGACGGAAAATAACATGCCTTTAGGCGTAAAGAGGAGGAAGATGTTACCCCAGGCTGTCCAACAGGCTGTCGAGATGAAGCGGATAACAAGGACGATGATAACAGTGGATTCACACAGTTCACACTTCCCGTAAGGAGAAAACGCTTGGCGGCCCGAGAGCTAAAACAAAGGACAAGCTTAGAGACGATATTAACGCAGGTACCATAGGCACCCTCAAAGTCGTCTGTCGCAGGCCACCTATCAAAGGAAATATGCTTGTTAACATTGAAGAAGGGTCACTACTAACATTATTCAAGAGAATTCAAACATTGTCCCCAGGAAGTAAAATTTCTGTTGACAAGTCGAGTATCGCCATTTCGCTTCTATCATAGAGTCAGCAATTTCCCTGTTGAACATCAGGCAATGAAATGGGATACAAGTAAAAGCCCCATGCCTAGCTATAGCTTTATGCAAGACTAGAATGCAAGGTGTTAGCATCGCTTTCACAGAAGCGGAAATCCTCGAGCAACTGAAAGAGCTAAGCGTAACGCAGGCTTCTCGCCTGCACGGGCGACGGACGGAAGCATTTAGACCAAATTATACTCACATTCGACCGACAGCCGCCGACCTCTATATTTTTCGATTATAAGCCGCACGCCTTAGTGCTCGAACTGGACCAACTGCTTCAAGTGCATCCGACCCGATCATATAGTAAGTTAGTGTAGCCTACAGAAAATCTATCGTAGATGCGGGACTGAAAAACATATAGCTGCTTCATGTCAAAACACGCCTCGGTGTGCTACACGTCATGTACCTTAACCTGTTGGCGCTCTTCATGCCCGAGACTTTTCTTACTTAGGGAGAAAAATAGGCTCATCAGTGAGGCTCGCACGCTTAACTGGTGAAAGTAAGTCACCTTGTAGTAAATTATAGAAGAATCTTGTAAACGTGTTCCCATGCCGGCCGATATTGCCATTGGCCGAAAAACATATGCTGCTGCAGTTAGATGTATAATTAACTCTGAAGATGGAAACCCATCAAACATTTCACCTAACCCAGGAACCCACCGAAGAAGAAACGAATGCCGCGGCAACAACAAGCTGCGACGTTTCGCGTTATTTTACTACGGCGCTGGGTCAACACCAAGGCCCTCAAGACGTTCACGACCTACCCTCATTGTACATAACACCCGACAGCTACATCACCGTCTCCCGATATGGACACGAGTTACCATACCGATAACTCAGTTAAAGACATCTTAGTAAAGCTTTAGGGCATAGTAAAACTTTTAAGTTAGTACGTATCACACCAAAATCTATTGGACGTATCTTAGCTATGACGCTTACTAAGGTGCTCGGTGATGTGTACACTCAGAACAATGTTCAAGCTTGGTTGGCATTATTTTCCTTGTAACGTCATCCCTCTCCTTCCAGCCAATAGAAATATCAACCAATCATTAGCGCAAATCATGAGAAAAAATCTACAGAATTACGAGTGCAGCGGCCAGACTACATGACCTGACGGCCCGCAGAACCATTCAAGGAAATGCATGAACTCACTATGACTCCGATGTTGCTCGAAGAAGCCAAGTTATCCGAAGGAGACGGCACCAATGCTAGAATCCTATTCTCTAATGTTTTAATCTGACGAAGATACCGCCAAAGCACCAAGAGCGAACCATTCGCCTGAACTACAAACAACAGGTTTCGGATCCACAAAAAAGAAAGGCATTCGATGCAGTTCGATCTTTTCCAAGAAGTTCCTCAGCAGGATTGAACTTCGTCCGTCCGAGACTACTATTCAACTTGCTGTCCACAAACCTCGGAGAGACAGCAAATAAGTTGGAAATATCTATAGCCAAAGTTGTTGACATATTGCGCTTTAGGCAACCACCATTGGTACTTTTACCAATAATTTTTAAAGCCAAATAATTTGCATCGAAAAAGAAATGCGGCTCTATCTGACCAATAGCATGCACATCATGACTACACAGGATAACGTCGAAAGACAGCATATAAGATAACACAGGACCACTTACACACCGAATAGGCGACCGACAATTGGGGTTTTCGGTCAGAGCCGGGGTGGAAACAGCAAGCCATACAACTCGCTCTTTGCTGGCCCCCAGGGTTTGTTTCACTTACTTGCTAAAGCTGGATTTGCAAATGCGGTAAAAAGAGACCACTTGCTAAGGGCAGTCAAGGACTCCACCCCACACATGTACTATTATGCCTAGTCCTCATATAGACGTCCAACTTGCCTTGTAGCATCTGACTTAATAATATCGTCCAAAACAACTATACAGCGAGGATACCCTTTTGATCCACCTTTGTTTAGCCTAGCAGTTAATGATCTGGTAAAATTGATTGAAAACGTCTCTACAGCCGTTAGTGACTTACAATAGATAATCGATTTCGAGAAGGTTAACGGCTTGGTCTTGAATCCTTCGAAATGCAAACTGTTTGTATGGAATCCCGACGCAGATTCAACAACCTCCGAGATCACGCACTGGTTACCGGGCTGCAAGATACTCAACGTGAACGAAGTAGAGCTCCTATGGGTACCCCTGCTTTAAAATGTTGTCTTCCCCGTGCTGCATAAGTGGCTAGATAAACTCAGCACTGCTTCAGAGCGCCTTCCTCTGATAGGGTACCGTCTTGGTCTTTACTTGCTGAGGTGCTCTTACTATGCCACACGCCTGATTCATATTCTAAGGGGTATCGACCTTACTGACAAATCGGACGAGCTTCGACGTTTCATTTATCTTACAGCCGATACGATAATCAGCCCGCTCAACATCGAACTGGACGATACAGCTAAACCACAGATTTTCTTGCTAATAACCAAGGGGGGCCTTGATTTACCAGACCCGGTAAAATTACTCCGTGCGATAGTTGCTGTCACTCATCAGGTCTCTAGTCCCCTCTCCCGTACTTGTATTGACCATATCGCAGTTCGTAACTGCTCCGGCTTTTCTATTGTCCAACCAGCGATTCTCGACACCTTGCTTTTTTCAGACCATCTACCAGTCTTTGTCTTTATTTCTGATGACGGCGAAGAGGGCAATGCACCTCAGGTTGAATCTCGCGTGCCTTATCGGGTACACGATAGAGCTAGCATCGATCTTTTTTTAAGCCGCGTCGACAAATCATCCTGGCTCACCGTGTTCGATGCAGCAGACGTCGACTTAGCTCTTGAGGCTTTTCGAGATATTCTTTTTAACCTCTACGACTCTTCTTTTCCACTGCGCACTAAAAACTCGCAGAGACGGCGCGCCGAAAGGGTCATTCTCATTTTCTCCTGGATTGCGACGGCTCCGCCGGCACGCCAACAAGATGTGTCGGAGGCACAAAAAGATAAATTCTCCCGAGAGTAAACTTTTATATCAAGAGAGCCGTAGGCGGTATCTTTGTGGCTTACGCGCCGCTAGAACTGCTTTTTACAGATCACGGTTCGATTCGTTGCGCAGCGACTCAAGAAATCTCTGGAACTTCATCAATAAAACATGTGGTAAGCAAAACCGCTCAGTAGAACTGCCTCCCACTCTGACTGTATCTCCTAATCGGTCTGTTACCGAACCACAAGAAATTGCCGATGAGCTCAATCGGCACTTTGCAACTATTGGTTCGGTCACTGCCGCGCCTCTCTGCCTACAAGGCGATTTAGCGCCCATTCTTGCAGATTTATGGAACCACAAGGGCAAATCATTGAGTTTTCGCCCAGTGTCTAAATCCGAAGTGTACTCACTCCTAATCAAACAAAAAGCGAGCTGGAGCTCTGGGGCTATGGGAATACCCGGTAAGCTTCTAAAGTTAGCGGCCCCTTTTATTGTCGGACCCCTGACAAAAATTGTGAATCTCTCCTTTACCTCTGGGATCTTCCCCACACGCCTCAAGGCCTCGTATGTAACTCCGCTCTATAAAAAGAAAGGCGATAAAACTCTACCGGGCAGCTACCGTCCTATAAGCCTGGTGGATTATGTGTCCAAAATACTAGAAAAAGCGGCTTTGTCAAGGTTTGAGCAACATTTGGAGTCCATTCACTTTTTGTCGTCGCAGCAATTTGGCTTCCGCCATGGTCGTTCAACGGAGCTGGCCCTCGCCCATTTATGGCAGTCTGTCGTGGATTCAGTAGAATCGACAAAAATATGTCTCGGAATTTTCCTGGATGTAGCCGCTGCCTTCAATTGTCTCAACCACGCATTCCTCCTACAAATGCTGCACGTATTAGGGTGTTCATCGGGTGCAATCGACTGGCTCCGCTCGTACCTAACCTCAAGAACCCAGGCAGTGAGAGTTGGTACAGTCGAATCTGCATGGAGACCGGTAGATATCGGTACTCCCCAGGGTTCAGTGCTCGGACCTCTGCTGTTCTTAATCCTTATCAATTTTATCCTCTTGAATATCCAGAAAGAAAACTTGGGCAAACCGATCGCTTTTGCTGATGACACGACGTTACTTTTTCGGCTCAACGCTTCCGAAATCAATTCGGAGTTGCCTTACCTCCTCTCACAAGTGGAAACAGTTATTTCAATCTTCAATAAATTTGGTCTTGCTGTTAATACTAGCAAGACAAACGTTATTTTATTCCGAGCCCCCCAGCTAAGGATGCACCTTAACAGGAAATTCTATCTAGCAGGGAGTGAGTTGGTCTTTTCTGACACCGCAAAATGCCTCGGGCTTATACTACATGAGTTCATGAGTTGGCGTGCCCATCTGGACCATATCAGGCCCAAATGCTATGCCATAATCTCAACGCTTTTTCGCATGCGGCTTATCGGAGTACCTATAGATGGCCTCATAATGGTATACAAAACACTGTTTTTGCCAGTTCTCCTCTACGGTATCCTTATATGGGGTAGTGGGTTCGAGGTAGTTCTTCGTAGGGCGCGTATAATACAAAACGACGCTCTAAGAGCTGTATTTGGCAGGCGACGCAGAGACTCCGTCAGTGAACTCTATGGGGCACATAATCTCCTCACGATCGATTCATTATATTTGCTGAAGGTTGCCGTGCTGGGCTTTAAAATTACTCGGAATATTATTCCCTACGATGTTTCGTTTCCTCTTGTTCCCTTGTTTCGTAGAACCTCGAGGCGTGCCACAACATTTGTAGGGCCATTAGTTACTAAGAGATGTAGTCATCAAGCCGTTGCTTCTCGCTTGCCCGTGATATGGAGTAATATACCACAGCACATTCGCCGCATCACTTCCCTGAATTGTTTTACACGTGAGGTCCAGAAATGGCTACTCACCAATGGGTGTTGACATGGCGGAGGCACACGTACTATTTGTGTTGTGTTAGGATGTCTGATTCTGCAAGGCTGAACAAACTTATTTTGTGATTGTCCATGGCTGACAGCAAGATGTCTTAATCCTTTTATAATAATTATTATTATACAATTTTATATTTTTTTAAATGAGAACTAAAGCATTGTATAATGCAGTTCCTAATAAACCACGATTTGAATTTTGAATCTTGAATCTTGAATCATCAGGTCTCTAGTAGGGTCTTTTCTTTTTAGAAGGTCTCGGGAATGCATAATGCACATGCGCTACTGGGATTGCATTGGTATTACTTCGACAACCCTAAAAGGGGAGTCTCGCGTTCAAACTCTCTATGCGCCTAGCTAATGCTTGCCCGTCCTGGGGAGATGCGTCGAGATCCAGAGGGCCTAGCTGCACCCCCCTTTCCCTCCATCGGGTTCTCCTCTCGACTGCTCTTCGAAGGGGCCTGGTCGTAGCGGGCTCGTCTCGCCGCCTCCAGGTTCAGCTTTTTCCTCATGATGGTGTCGAGGTAACGTCGACCCTTTGTCTAGCTCGTCTCGTCTTGTATCATGAAGTCCACCACGTATTGCGGAGACTTTCCTTTGGGCGCCGTAGAGGCACGTGCCCCGCAAGGGCCGTGCAGTGCACGATCGTGTGTTCGACGTCGTCCGCATCATTGGAGGAGCAGATGGCGCATATGTCCACCGGTGCCTTCCCGATGCGCACCATATATGTCTGGAACTGGCCGTGTTCCAGCAGGGTCTGCGAGCTCCCTGACTAACCCGGTCAACTCGAATTCACCTCCATGCGAGATCAAGTTACGAGCAACTTGATTGAGGTTCTTGGAACTTGCCCAAAAAACGTCGTGTACACGCTGGCAACGCCTCTAAAACCGTCAGTGGCTTACAATAGATAATCGATTTCGAGAAGCTTAACGGCTTGGTCTTAAATCAGTCAAAATGCGAACTGTTTGTATGGAATCCCGACGAGATCGCGCGACGAGATTTCCGAGATCGCGCACCGGTTACCGGGCTGCAAGATACTCAACCTGAACGAAGTAGAGCTCCTAGAGGTACCCGTACTCTAAAAGAGTGTCTTCCCCGTGCTGCAGAAGTAGCTAGGTAAACTCAGCACCGCTTCAAAGCGCCTTCCTCTGATAGGATACCGTCGTGGTCTTTACTTGCTGAGGTGCTCTTACTATGTCACACGTCTGATTCGTATACTGACAAAACGGACGAGCTTCGACGTTTTAATGATCTTACAATCGATGCGCTAATCAACCTGCTCAACAACGGACTGGACGATACAGCTAAACGACAGATCTTCTTGCCAATAACCAAGGGGGTCTTGGTTTACCAGACCCGGTAATGTTAGCACTCCGTGCGATAGTTGCTGCCACTCATCAGGTTTATAGAAGGGTCTTTTATTTTGTGGAAGGTCTCGGAAATGCATAATGCACATGCGCTACTGGCAACTAGCAGCAGCTAGTGTGGGACTCCTACCCACTAAAACCGATACCCCCAAGGTTCGGGATTGCATTGGCATTACTTCGACAACTCTGAGAGAGGAATCTCGCGTTCTAACGCTCTATGCGCCTAGCCAATGCTTGCACATCCTGGGAAGATGCGTCGAGATCCTCCGGAGGGCCTAGCTGCTTCCCCCTCACCCTCCCTCGACTCCTCCTCTTGACTGCCCTCGGGCGCCGTAGAGGCACGTGCCCCCGCAAGGGCCGTGCAGTGCACGATCGTGTGTTCGACGTCGGTGATGGTCGACGTCAAAAAGGGGGTTGTACCGCCAAGCGTGACAGGCAGGATGCACGGCAAATATAACCGGAACACGACCCACGGTGAAGAGAAAGATCACCGGGGTTCATACTTCTATCTCAAACTACAGTCCTCCGGAGTTACAGATGCCACTCGGATGAAAGCGAAGAATCTAGAAGCCAACTTTGTGTTGATTTTCCGACAGCTTTCCGGTTGAAGTGCCTCTAAAGCTTAAGCATCATGAAGTCGTACTATATCATGAACCCTTGCAGTGCTACATGTATTAAAGTCTGAACAACTTCGCCATTAGTTGTAAGGCACCAGACGCCGAATGTCGGAAATGCGGCCCTATGAAGCACCTTAGGTTGCAAGCTAGGCCCGCTGTTGTTTGTGCAACGGGGAGCATGAGGCTACGTGAGGAGGTCCAGGACTTCCGGTTCGACTTCGGTCGTGAAGAATCGAGTAAAAAAGGTTGACGGTGAAATTTTATCCCCACGTCCATTACATGCGCAGTGGACACTGGCATTGCTCTGGCACGCTATCTTGCTGGCCGAGTCAATTCAGCAAGCATTTCATGGCAATGCCAAATAAAATGCAACTTGTGGATCAAAGACTCAATGACGCCCGGAAAAAGTGGACCTAATAATCAGAGCACTTTTAGGCGTGCGCTAAACACAAACATTTGGACTCCGCAGAAGCATGTAAGAAAATGAGGAAATTGTACAGGTAAGCTTACACGGGATATTAATCTAGTGCTGTGAAACAATAAAGGGCATGCCGTATTAGAACTGTTAGGCGCGGAAGCACTCCGAAGAGTGGATATTCTAATTCTGACGGAAACCTGTGCTGTAGGACCTTTTACTTTAAGGGCTTCTACGGATTTTCACGCACTAGCACATAAGTGTGAAGGGACAGGCTAAGTGGGGGGCTTTAGTATTTACGAGAGCAGAAACTAGAAAAATAAGAATATAAATAATAGCGGACAACCTTGTGGCATCAAGGGACTTGAAACTAAGGCACTTTATGTACAACCGGTGTAAAATAAATAGGTGTAGACTCCACTGAAATCATGACAGAACGTATCGCGGATAGAGTAGCTCAGACATTCAAACATTTTTGGACATTATGACAAATATAAGAAGTAAACTTGTGAGCGAACCAAGTTTAAACATCCTTACATGTAGTACTGGGGGGTCAGTTATCAGCGTTTTGTCACAAACAGAAACGTGGATGACACTTTTGGGGGAACATACGTTATTTCGGAATGGAGCGGGACTCAGAAGACACATACCGTTATATTTGAATAGGCTAGATGTCCAGTCGTAGGCCGATGACAAGGACGAAATTGGATAGTCGATTTTTTTACGGGAGCTGGGAATTGTTTTCACCAGAGAAGATTTAAATAAAGTCATAAGAGTTTAAACTGACAAATAATAAAGATTGCAATGGTTACGCGTCAAGACCGAGAAGGAAGACCTTGGTGCAACAACCGGCGTTAAAAAAAATTACCAATGAATTGATTAAGTTTTCCTGGCTGTTTACAGTAATAGTGACAAAAATTAAGCAGTATGCACTCAAAGAAGAAAAACAAAAGTACCCGAGAAGCCCATAGTGGGAGCTGCTGCAAGAAGCAGAGGAAAAACCGCACAAGTGGCTAAAGCAGAAAACAAAACGGCAGTGCCGGTAGATACTGAAACTGATTAAGCACTTTGCTAGTGTGCTGCAAGAAGCCGCCGTAGGGGAAACCACTGCGAACGAAAGAATATTATGCAGTGACTTTTGGGACGAAGATACTGAATTTGCACGGAGTGGGTAGCCTTTCCAGTCACAATCAAAAATGTTGCCAGTGCAGTTGAAAGAGCGCCAAGATCAGGCCGCCAGAAAGGGGATGATTACGCTTAGGGTTATGCGAGGATTAAAGAGGCTAATTGATTATATGACTGCAATAGGGTTTAGCATTAACTTACAAAATGTAGTTGCAGTCGATTTGGCAAAGACGACGTGTGAGCTAGAGGTAATGTAGTAAACTTTGTGACGTAGACGGAAAAGGTACACTAGGGTAGCAATAAAAAGTACGACCTGGCGAGCTGCCGAATTACAAGAGTAGACATCTAACCAAAGCGTCTGTGGTTCACGGGTTTCATCAAATATTATGCAACACGGAAAGATGACATGATCCTCAGGAGTGCTGTAGGTTCGCGAAGTGTTTAGGCGCAGCATTTCCAGCCGTTAAATCAAGAGCCGAACTAGCAAGACGTGTCGTGGGAGGGAAACACCAGCTGTGTCTGACGTATATTTTATAATTTGCCTACTTAAGGTTTATATATATATATATATATATATATACGAGATTCTCGTATAGAGGGTGTTGCAGGAATATTTGAAGAGCGATATACAGAATTGTAGAGCTCGTTAAAGCAAATGTTTTTTCCAATGGAACATGGTCTCTGAGAAGTCTTGTTTCGGAGTGAGAGTGAAATTACTACAATTTGTGACACTGGTGTTTTTGCCAGACAACGGAGCACAAAATGTGCTGTTGCGAGACAACCAGTTTTCCTATACAGAAACTAAGCACACCTTCGTATTCGTGATAAAATTCTGCTTCATCTGAAGAATATGCAAGGCCGGTCAGAAGACGCGACATGGTCGCTTAGAAGAGAATTCGCCAAAACTGAAGTTTTTAATTAGCGTTCACGCCAAATACTTCAGAATCATAACCCTACAACCACTCACAGCGCTCAAAACGGACATATTCAGCCAATGCGCAATTCATGGCGATCATTTTGGTACCATACATATGTCAAGGCGAGCTGTGGTTGCGGAGTAATTACGATTTTTCGGAGGGCATGTCCAGGTTAAATGCATGAAAAATGACGCGCTGCGGCTGTCGCGCGACACGTCGGCGGTAGTGAACGTCGCCACACAGTAATTTTACATGCACTTAATCTGGACATGCCCTCCGAAAAATCGTAATTACTCCGCAACCACATCTCGCATTGACATATGTTTGGTACCAAAATGATCGCCATGAATTGCGCATTGGCTAAATATGTCCGTTTTGAGCGCTGTGAGTGGTTGTAGGGTTATGATTCTGAAGTATTTGGCGTGAACGCTAATAAACAACTTCAGTTTTGGCGAATTCTCTTCTAAGCGACCATGTCGCGTCGTCTGACCGGCCTTGCATATCCTTCAGATGGAGCAGAATTTTATTACGAACACGAAGGTGAGCTTAGTTTCTGTATAGGAAGACTGTTTGTCTCGCAACAGCACATTTTGTGCTCCTATGTCGGGCAAAAACACCAGTGTCACATATTGTAGTCATTTCGCTCTCACTCCGAAACAAGACTTCTCAGAGACCATGTTCCATTGGAAAAAACATTTGCTTTAACGAGCTCTACAATTCTGTGTATCGCTCTTCAAATATTCCTGCGACACCCTGTATATATATATATATATATATATATATATAATGGGAGTAGAAATAGAACTTACGCCGCCGAAAAAAAGACACTAGCGCACAGCATATTGCATATAATAACAAACACGTACCACAAGAAAACTCTTCTATCAAGCGAAAATAGACGGGTGTGTGGGGGTAAAGATAGACTAACAGTGACACAGATGGGACAAATAGAGAGGGGAGATAGAGAGAACATAGGACGCTAAAAATGGAGAGGGCGTGCAAGGCTATATCCGTGTGTGTATGTAGGCTGGCGAGAGACTGCAAAGAACGCGATACAGGTGTATAGGGGACACAAGTGAAATAGCGCAACAGAAGGCTGCAGGGAGAAAAAAAGAGATACTACCGTGGCGACGAGGAAGATAAGTCGGTGCAGGATGACAAAAAAAAGAAGAAAAAGATTGAACACCTTCTGGTCTAAGGGCAGCAAGTCTACTAAGAAGCCTGTCGTATCTTGCTTCTTTCAATGCCACAGGGAAACCCTTCCTGTCGTTACCCCGTTAGGTCCGCACCGCCTCTATCTTGCTTAGATCAGCCGTAGGCCTGACCTAGGGCGCCTCGTCTAGTCATTGTCGTTACGTTGCTGTACCGTTACCGTTGTTGTTGTTGTTGTTGTGTTATCGTATCGTTGTTGTTAGGACAGTACTGTTGTGTTTTATTGCTGTCGTTGCGTCGTCGTTGTTGCTGCTGTCGATGTGGTGGTTGTTACCTTTTGTCCTGAAGCTTGGAAGAGTACGAAAGCGAACAAGGAGAGGGAGGAAGCTGGCGAGGAGCTGAAAGCATGCTCATTTGTGTGCATTTCCATTACAAGCGACTCTAACAAGCGGCCATGTCCAGCTGCAGCCCCACCACTGCCTCTACTTCTGCTGCTGCTGCTGCTACTGAAGTGGCGGTCGGAGCCGCTAGCATCAACAACAACAACTCTAAGGCCGCCGCTGTCCTGCGTCGTCCTGCTGCTTAAGCATTCCACGAACATCTTGACTTGGGCGGCGACGAAGAAGAAGAACAACAACAACAACAACAACAACAACGACATCATCAACATTAACAACACGCTTGTTGTGTCTGTGTAGCGGCCTGCTCCGGTGGCGTTAACAGAGACCTTTCCCCGCGCGTTGCTCTAGTTCTTGAGTGGACCGGTAGGACGACGCTGAAGGAACGCTCCGATCTCCCTTTGCTGCTCGTTCTATTTGACGTTTCTGCCTCCTGCTGCTCCTGCTCCGTGATCCTGTCGTCCTTGGAAGAAAAGGAGGAGAACAAAACGAACACGAAACACACGAAGAAAACGAAGAAGGTAACGAGTGTGCTACAACAACAAACAGAGCCCACGGTAGCCAGCCGCCGAGAGTAGTAAAAGCAATGCGGCCGCCAGAGTACGCAAGATATTCTCCGAAAGCGATACACATTACTCACGCCCACAATGATGCCAACACACACACACACACGCACAGACACAAGACTACCCTCACAGATACACACACACCTACACCAAAGCTCTCATCGAGACACACGGAGCTGTATAGCTCTCCACCCATTCTAACGTAGAAGCACAACAAACTCATATAAAGTCACAAACAGCGAGGACGAGTCGCGCCGCCAAGAGCTGGTGGAAGGCTGAAGCATGGCAGAAGCGTCTGCATTAGCTGCAAACGTAGTTATTGTAGTTGCGGTGACGTGAGGTGAAACAGTAGGGTTAGTTTCATAAGTGCAGTACATGTATATATATATATATATATATATATATATACTTTTGATTGAGTTGTTTTTTCTCACAATAGCAAGAAACAAAAACAAAATATTGGCAATATTGACGAAGATCTATACAAGTGAGTCTAGCGATCGAATTTTGCGAGGGAAGGAGGGAGGGATGGGGGGGGCGAGAAGGCGAACTCTATTTTGGAGGTATTTTATGCGCTCAGAGAGCAGTGCTGTTCCCAAGTTCTGGTAGTATTAGTTGCATTACTAGTAATGGTAATTAATATGCGCCACAGTAGGAATAGCAACGACATGTGGCAGTAAGTCGGGGCGGGCGGGCGTGTGTCGGACTCGGCTTGTGTTGTTGTTGACTAAGAGGTAAGGAGCACTGAGCCGCATGAAGAGGGCAGAGTAGCAACGAACCGCCAGAAGAAAGGGTAAAAAGGGCAGCGTTGTGCTTTCATTGCACTTCAAATGGATGGTGCTCTACCTGGTCGTCCACAAGGCAACGTCCGCCATCAACGATAACAGTCATCAGCGCAAAAACAAGAACCGCGACAACAACAACAACAACGACCACCACAACAACAACAACGACAACAACAATAATAACAGCGACAACAACAATAATAACAGCGACAACAACCACAACAGCAGCGACAACAACCGCAACAGCAGCGACAACAACAACCACAACAACAGGAACAACAACAACAACAACAACCGCAACAACAGCGACAACAACCACAACAACGACCAGCGGGTAGCTTTCTTCTCCCTGCACTATTACGACTACTGTCACTCTTCTTAGCACTACGGTGGGTGTGTTATTAAGGCGGTTGACCGTAATGACCGCCAAAGGCAAGACGACAACAGACAAGACCAACATAAGAGCGGCGGTGACGACGGCGACAATAGCGATTGACTAAGTAAGAGAACTACCCTATAAACAGTATATACAATATGTACTACTGAATGGGTAAGAAGAGTCCCTGAAAGACGGACAGAAGAAAGAGAGGAAGGAGGTGGAGGGAGGGCGGGAGAGAGAGAGAGAGAATGACGGGGAGCGCCGGCGGGGGTTGGGGCAGCTCGCAATGGATGAAGAGTCTGTCTTCACGTTGGAAAGGTGGACAGCAAAGAGGTCACGCGGCTTGACGGACGCAAACAAGGGCTACGAAGGACAGTCTAACAGCGAGAGGCTCCACCGAATGGCGAGGGTGTCGGAGTCATTGTGGGACCACTGAGATGAGCTGAGCCGGAAGACTGACTACCCGTACTTTGGCAGCAGCAGCAGCAACAGCAACGACAACAACAACAACGACAACAACAGCAACAACTGCTACAGCTTCCGCTACTTCTACTGTTACAACAACAACAACAACAACAACAACATCTTACTCAGTGGCCTGCTACGATGCTACGAAATGCTCCTTGTGAATAAAGGAGCCCCGTACGAGACTAAGAGGAAGAGGAAGAAGAAGAAGACACCGAAGAAGAGGCAAGGGAGGCAGAAGGTTTTTCGATGGTGCTGGCTGCGGTAGTGGTGGCAGGGTCGTAATGACTTGCAGGAGGGAATAAATATGCCCTGCATAAGAGAACCGCCCATCAACCGGGCGGTGCATGCCAGCAACATGTCAAAGCGTGACATGTACTCCGCATACGCGTGAAAGCCGACACAAGGTTATTGACCTGATAGCGTGACAGGCCACTTGCAATCGCCCAGGTAGCAAGTAGCATTATTTTGAGTGTGAAGGGGTCAGGAGGAACACGAATTTTGCAAGTCTGCGAGTCCCACACTAGAATTGTGGAAAGCTCCTTTGCTTATAAGCGCTAGCATGTTTGGTATATCAAATCCAAGCTATGGCCCTTAACATGGTATTCATATCCTCCAGTTTAGAAAATGTAAACTCCTATTTTTTTAACATTGCAAGTGGTATCATTTTTCAACGTTAATTGCATTCGTATTATAAGTTATACAGGGCGCGGCAGATAAATGCGGCAGACAGCCCACTCACAATAGAGCAAAAACACATTGCCATCATGGACGACCGCCGCAACCTGGGTCCAGAATATGATCAAAGAACAACCGTTATCCAATTGCTTCGTGCCGGACATCGACCAGCCGAAATCATCAACATCACTGGATTTAAGAGAAGAACGGTTTACGACATTGCTCGACGCTACAGAGGCGCAGAAGAGACAGAGCTAAGTGGTGCAACACCTGGAAGGAAGATTCACTACTGCCGACGAGAAGTGAGGACGCCAAAAGTGATCAAAATGGTGCAAAACTGCGTTTTTAAGGATCCAAGTCTATCGATGCGCCGTTTAGCGATCAAATTCAATATGAGTGATCGTTCTATGCGTCGGATTATCAACGAAGAACTGCGCAACAAGTCTTACACGCTCAAAGTCAGACAGATGTTGTCTCAGGCCGCGAAAAACAAGAGGATGACTTGCTGCCATATCATCCTAACGTTTTTGTGGCACGAAACGGCGGCACATCTTCGATTCTTCTCCGACGAAAAAATCTTCACCATTGACCAAAGACATAACCCGAAAAATGACCAGTGGCTCGCAAAAGACCCTGAGGATGTACCAAATGTGCATAGAATCAAACATCCTGCCAGTGTGCACGTTCTAAGTGTTGTGTCGAGTGAAGGAGACGCGATGCCCCCACACTTTTTTAACAGACACGAAACCGTAACAAAAGAAGTGTATTTATGTATTCTGCGAAGGGTGGTAAAACCATGGATTGATAGAGTGTCCAATGGAAGACAATATGTCTTTCAACAAGACGGCGCTCCCGCCCACACCAGCAACCTTGTCCAGGATTGGCTGCGGGGCAACATGACAACGTTCTGGGACAAGACGACGTGGCCCCCTAGCAGTCCAGATTTGAATCCCCTGGACTTCTATGTATGGGGCGTTGTTGAGAAAGAGTCTAACAAGTCTCGACATGCAAACACAGAAGCGCTACGCAGAGCTATTGTCATATCGTTCAAGAATCTCAATCCGCAAACTTTGAAGAAGGCCTGTGGGCGCTTTCGCGCCAGAATTGAAAGTGTAATTGCTGCGGATGGTGGCTACATTGATCAAAAATGTTCCTCAGGAGTACCTCTAACGGCACGTAAAAAAAATTGACCGAAATATCTGTTTTCATTTAGATACAAATTGCAAAACGGGCGATAGCGTTTAGTGCGGATTTATCTACCGCACCCTGTAACTGTCAGTAGTAATCAATGTATAGAGGTTCTGTATCCTGACAGCCTCGCAAACTTTTATGATGTTATATATATGAAACACAATGAAAATAGTATAACATAATAGGCAGACGACATAAAACGTATTTCGGTCCAAGCGTCTAAAGTAGGCGTGTAAATTGCGGCATTTTGGATGGATGGATTTCTGGCCTGAATTAAAAAAATAATTGTGTTGTTCACTGTAGCTTGAGTTTAATGCAAAGGCTAAGACTTTACAAACGAATGTATGGTCTACACAATTGCATGACAAAGCAAAAAATAAAAAGCGCATATATGTAACCAAGCACTTAAAGATTATTTCCGCGAATGTGAAGCTGTATGTAAAAACGTACACATATTAACGTTTCTTGACAGTAACGCAAGGCTTGAATTACTTGTTAATGTTCTAAATCAGATAACTGACCTGCTTAAATTATTTTTAAATTATAATTTAAAAATTATAATATAAATAAATATATAGAATTATGAATAAATAAAATAATAAACTATATAAAAATTAAAAAAAAGCGTAGCATAAATAAATTAAAAATTATGCTTGTACTTAGATATAGCGAAAAACCTGATACATAATGATGTGCAGCGCACAAAACTATATAGTTGTTGTAACACTCAAAGTAGTAAATGGGCCTCCAGTCGTTTTACGAGCATGAACAGTAAAGTCCACCATTCATGAGCAACGCATTGTAATTTATCGTCGTCTCTTTAGTGTGTGGTATTTTGCCCCGCAATTAATTTTACATATGCCGTTCCTAAACGTGCTTAATATTTTACAAGAATAATGGTGGACGTATAAGCAAGATTTTTAATTTTACGACTATGGTACACTGCTCCATCGAGTTTATGCCTCTTTTAAAATGCGTATATGTATATATATATATATATATATATATATATATATAGTGATGATTTATTAATCATTTACAATACGTTTGCCTAGATCTCCATAGAACAGTGCTATGGGCCATCAGGAGAAGTGGCGAGTGCCACTCGGATCATGTGATCGGGGTCACTCACGGGTTTCCCCAACGTTCGACGTCTCTACTACTAACACCTGCGAAGCCGCATCATTCAGACTCACGTGATCTTCTAGTACAGTAGGCGAAAATCTTTCTCTCCTGAGCCTTCCCAAGGCTTCTTTCTCCTTTAGTACCTCCGTAGCCATAGCTACTCCCAGCTTCCACCTAGAAGCCGTGCCGCATATATAAAGTTGCAGGGAAAGGAGTTAGGGTATCGGGATCAATATAAATATTTAGTTGTAACTATAGCGTCCAAGGAAGAATGAATAAATGAGGAAGAAATATTAAGAATAAAGAAAGCAGACAGGGGTAGGAATTCGGTAAGGTGCAAGAGTCTATGGGGGTTCAATAGATATGTAGTTACAAGAGACATTTGGAAGGCAATGTATGTTCCAGGGCTGACTTTTGGAAACGCTGTTCTAGTGCATAGCTCGGGTTTATGGAGAAAGTTAGAAGGGATTCAAAGAGAAGTAATTCGATTCTCATTGGGATGCCGCTTTAATTGTAGCAGAGAGTTTCTCGAAGGGGAAGGCGGTATGTCCAAATTCATTAAAGAGAAGTGCAAAGTAAGCTGAGATACGGTAGTAGAATTAGGGCATTGAATAACGAACGATGGGTTAAAAAGATACAATGGGTAAAAGGGGCAATGGGAGTTAAAACAAAATGGGACAGGAGGGTGGAATTTGCGGCAAGACAAATAGGACTCAGTAGTAAACAATGGGCAGACACTGTTATGTCCAGTGGACAAATTAAAAGTAGGGTAAAAACAGCATACACAGAGAAGTGGCGGACAGCACTTATGCAGAAAACTAGTTTAAAGGAAGTATACGGGAATATAAAATCGGAAAGGGGTGAAGTAGCATGGTTATATGATAATACACGAGGCAGCGGGCTGTTAGCGGATGCGAGAGCCGGTATGTTAGACACGAGGGTGCAGCGAAATCGCTACGAGAAATTAGAAACAACGATATGTCGGATATGCGGTAAAAGAGAAGAAACGATAGATCATCTGGTTAGGGAGTGTGAGCAATTAGGAGGGGTTAGAGATCTAAAATTAGGGGAAGCGCTAGGATTAGGTAAGGATGCAGAAAAGGCACAGGTAGAGATTACAAAGCAGAGACTATCCCGATGGAAGGTGCTCAGCACATAAAGGCAAAAATCGGCGGACTACAACATAGATAATTAATAGCTGCAGCGTTATGCGCCCCTGATATAAAAGGGTGATATGTGTACACACACCTATCAAGCGAATAAATCAATCAATCAATCAATCAATATAGTCTACGAACTCCTTAAGGGTTTCTCTAGGGGAATCTGGAATATTTGCTGGTCTCCCGTCTCCCTCATTGGCCCAGTTGTTTCTGAATTTTGCAACCGCTGTGGCTCTAGTCTGTTCCAGTACCTGGCACTTTAGAAAAATGTAAGTCTGAATGTCCCTATGTCCCGTGAGGATCTGCGTAAGATAATGGTTTAGTTCTCCCCCCGGCCGCTCAATAAATTTTTTTATGTTTGGGATGAGGGATCGGAGAGTGTGCCCAGAAGAAATGGAGTCTAATTTGGCTTGTCATGCCTCCATTGCTTTCTCTCTCTTAACTTCATGAGTGCTTCCAAGGATCTCTCTTGCTTTCTTTGTTTTCAACGAAGCCTTGAGCTAGACTGGAAACCCGAATAGCGCTATAGATTAGGCCACTGACATTAGCAATCTAAGTCTGCATTATTTTGGTCCGTGAATGTCTGACAGAAATCTTGCAATTGCATTAGCCGAGGACATCTTCGGGCCGGGACATCAGGCTAAGGCCCGTAAGACTCTTGTTCAAACAGATACCTAAGTACCGGGCTTCCTTGACCTGCTTTATTTGCTGCCGTGCCAGGTATAGTCTGGTGGGACCCACCTTCTTCCGTCCCTTTAGCAGTATGGACTCGCTTTTTCTCCGGAGCGATTGCTGAGCCAGCTTTGTCCATTCATCTCCTCGTAGACGCTAGTGTTTTATTAGCGTTTAGTTCCAATTCGTCTGCAGTTTTTGTCCTTGGCCTTGGCCGTAACTCGATGGACAGCAGTAAGCACTGGCCGGTTGTCCCGAATCCAAATTTGGAGTCCGAAAAGAGTCTGTTTTCTTCCACAAAGGTCCTAAGCTTTTCTTAAATGATTGCCCTGTATCCTTTTGCTAGGATATTAAAGTATTCATCGAGCCCGGTGACATGGTGCATTCGCTTGCGCCTCGCGACCGGAGGAGACACATAGGTGCACGGGTTCGAGCCTCACCGTTGCATATGTGTATTTATCGGGGTCCGTCTATGGAGCAATGCGAAAGACAGTCCCGTGGTCGTTAAATCTTGGCTGAGGGTCAGCCCGAAAAGTTTATTTTAAATGGGTATTCAGTACACAGATGGGCCTGAACCCTCCGTTTGGGGATGAGAACAACCTTAGCTTATTTCCAGTTTGCAGGTATTGCTTCCCTTCTGGTCGCTGTTGTGAACACCTTTACGGTTGCACAGATCTAGATGCTCCTTAAAAACTGGCAAGCACGGGATGTCGTTTGGCCCTGGAGCCTTTCCCGGTTTAAGTCTCACCGTAGCTTTGAGTACCCTTGATACTATTATCGCTGGGGGCTCGTTCCCCTCTCCTGTTGGCGCCTCTGGCTTGCTATATGGCTCCCTGTCGAAGCAAGCATGTTCCTGACGTATATGTATATGCATCGACTATCCCTCGGTAAGATCGGTCCGCGCCTTTATGTCGAAATTACAAAGGATAGTGAAGCGGTCTGCCGGCTTGGCCTGCGAGGCGCATCTGCACCGACAAGCAGTCCCTGCCGTCGTCGTACTGACGACTGAAAAGGATTTTGCCTCTTCGCTCCCTTTACATCCATTGATCGTTTACTCTCGACTGTGTTCTATTTCTCTCTCTTGCGCTTTCTCTCGTTATTCGGCTTCGTCTGTTTTTCTGCAGTAACTCAAGTCAATTGTCTGAGTCCTGCTGCGTCTCTTGTTGCGCGGTACATATCGCCTTCCATAGGCTAACTACGGTTGTTCCGTCGCGTTCTTTTTCTGTCTTCCTGTGTCATTCGTATCTTGTTTTTGTTCCTCCCTCACCCCGGTGTTCTTGCCTCTTTTAATTTCCTTTCTTCCCACCGCCTTCCGCCAACTCTCAACTTGGTATGCAGTCGACGAACGGCATTTGTTATCCGATAGACAATTGTCTATTTACTCCATTTGACTTTGCTAAGGCTGCCGTCGCCTTGCAATTATCCAGTAGACGAGCCTTTTTTTCTGGGCAAAATCTGTCTCCCGCGCCATCCCCAACGCGTCGCGACCATGTCCTTTTTTGGTTCCTTCGCTGTCTTTGGTACCACGTGGGTCGTTACAACGGCTACTACACTGCTCCTATGGCTAATACTACAGCGAGGGCCGTGCCCACATCAGGACGTCTCTGGCGGCACCATCACGCCTTCCTGTTCACCGCGTCTTGTTGTCGTCGCCTTATCATTAGACAGTCACGCATCTTCAATTATCGCTATCTTTGTCTCTTTGTTTTGCCCTGCTGCACTCGTCTCCTTTCTTTGCGCTCAACTGGCCGTGTATCTTCTTCAAAGAAAAGTAGAGCCCGTAAGTCAGCAAGTGAGTGGGGTGTGAGCGAGCGAGCGAGCAAACTGAAAACACTTGTGTGTTTGTCGAGCGTGAAGAGCTCCTGGTCGCTCCCGTTCTATCGGCGCGAACAGTTGACACACTGCAAGTCCCTTTCTAGATCACGTCGACTTTGCGCTGAGTCTTACTGGACTTGTGCCGGTTCACGGCCACGGGAAAGCCAGCGCCTGCTACAATTGTCCGATGTGACTCTTAGACTAAGCGACATAGGAACTATTGATGGAGATACCAGAAAGAACTAACACACAAACAAAACACAGGGGCTGGAACAAGCCTGATCGAACTCAGCCCAGCCTGACTCACATCAGCCACTAACAAAGCCCCTGCAAAATAAACTTGCCGACTCATGTTAATCAATCAGGATGTTACTCTTACCTAATCGGGTGTCGTTAGAACAGACGTTTGCATTTCCATTTGCCATGAACACCCATTGTAACGGAGCATGTTGTTTCAGAGGGCGGCAATTTTTTTTTGTTGCTATGAGGCGTGAAAAATACATTTACGCACACCCGCTGAAGTTATTAGCGGGTGGTGTGAGACTCGACACCAACGGAGAGTATTGGACTCCATCCCCCCCCCCCCCCCCCCCCCGGTTCCGGTTCGGCATTGTCTGGCAGTATATCGAGGGCGGCAATTGCTATAAAGGTTTGATGCAAAAGTAATTTCAATTTTATGACAAAACCAAATGAACACATGTGTTTTAGGTTGGTATTGTACAGAACACAATTTATGTTTGCTGCAGCTTTGCCTATCCTGGATGCGTTACAAACTTTAGTTATATTTAAATTACCCTAAATGCGTCCTAATATAAAATGATGAAGGTCGACGCATGCGTGTCGTGGCACCTGGCAAAAGCATGGAAACCCCAGAGTTTTCAACATGTCCGCTTATGCGACCGCTCTGAGCGTCCCTAGTTTAAACAGGTTACAAGTGTACTTCTAAGTACTTCTTATATTTCTCTGTAATACATACACACTGCCTCCTCCCCCCTAGCACCTCCCCTCAAGATGACAAGAGGATGTATGCATTCGACGTCCGTGCCACAGGCCCATTGCGAGCGTCGAGACATGTTTTGTACAAAATATATGTTAAATATGTATGTTATAAAAAAAAAACGAAGAGTTCTGTTGTGGCACTTTGTCACCATTTTACATACGCAGACAGTGCGTAGAAACATTTTTCAAAACCTGTATACACCTGTTGACTGTTGATGTGAAAAGTGCTCGCTTAATAATCGCTAGTAGTTCCAGTTTCGATAAGTGTGCGTCGGCGTTGACCCTTCTTGTCTACTTTCGACAATTTTCGTTAGTCGTATGATTTTTTTAAGTAATTTAATTAATGTTCAAACATTTGCTTGTAAACTCGTGTACCAGCTTGAACTAGCGTTATTACAGCACGACCTAATGGCCAACCGGCAGTCAGTGGTCTACGCTCACATCGCCCGTTCATATGTGGTAACAAACACGCGGACGAAGTATGGGTCGGAGGATAGTCAAGAGTTAAAAGTAACCTTCGTAAAAAAGCGTTCATAACAACAACGGCTATCTCCAGTCGTCTACATTAGCTGCACAGCAAAAGAGGATTGATAGGGTCGGCATCTACCAATCGTCTGCAACTGGCGTCAAGAAGTACCGACTAGTCGTAACTCTTTGTCGATGCGACCGAGAGTAGATTGTGTATAATTAAAAGCAACAGAGGCTCGGTGGACACGAGGAGCAGATCAGCAACAGTAGACAGGTTAACACCCCAGAGGAAAGCCGAAAGTCGAAAGCGAAGAAGAAAAAGCTAGCCATGTCAGCTAGCAATCTCTTGCGTGCCTAAAAAGTAAAAGCGAAAGGCGCTAACAAGGTTAAGGCACATAGATCCAACTTAGAGAAGCTGTCGGTTTAACGCACTTTCTGTACAAGATGTCGCAAACTTGGTCGATATAGCCAAGCCAACCAGGTTCTGTTAGGGCAGCTTTTGAATGACCTAAATACTCGTTTCATCTTGCCTACCTTATCTTCATCACCTGTCTCGCCGCTTATGAGTTACGTCGTCTAGCTTAATGATGAAAAACACGATGCTCTGTCACCACTGTATTGGTGCTCTTTCCGTTGTTTGCTTCTCGTGGAACGGGGCATGGAATAACAACGCTCAACGCGGTGTTTTCAGTTGCTGCCTTCTGCGCCATTTTTGTATCGGAAACTGAATTGCCGCTAGTCGAGGCAACGAGGCGATCTATCCGAATTGCTTCCTCAACAACAACGTCAACTGCTGCTACTACTACTACAACTTCTGGCACGATCTCGGTCTGTTAGAGAAGAAGCTCAGACGTCATTGAAGTTGGTGATATAGGAGAAACGCAACTTTCCAAAACCCGCCACCTCCAACGGATGGTCCTTACATCGACTAGTGTGGAAACACCGCATACAATCAGCGTCCACGTAGGCGGGTTGCAAACACGTCAATGTTGCTTGCGTGACAACCCACCTCTTGCCTGCGCGGATATTGGACAGCTTGCACGTCTCGACGAAACGCTACAGCAAAATGCATCTGTCTCGGCACAGGCAGAAAGAAAGCTGGAAAGGAGATAATGAAAAAGAAGGGGGAAGACAGACAATCTGATAGAAGAAATGTCAAGAGAAAGAGAGGTAGAGAGAGAGACATAGAAAGGAAAACGCAGACCACCAACTGATCTGATATCTCAGAGTGGCTTAATCTCCGACATCGACATGAATACACTTCTACAGAAACACACGGATACACACATTCGATGTAAGCACACGGATACACACTATTCGATGTCATCAAATTCCGTCCGGCTGGTGGATTATCTGCTGTTGTGTACTCCGTCGCGTTGTACTCATTAATGGTGGGTCTTTTGCTGCGGCTGCTGCAGCTCTGAACGGTTTCCTGGTTGCAGACCTAGACCAGACCCTTAAAACGCTAGAACTAAAAAAGCACACGTGTTACATTGTTTGACTGCCTGAAAGTTGCCTGAAAGTAACGGCGTTTCGTTCGGCTGAGAATGGGAACACATTTCGTCATTGCTTTGTTTTTGCACCAGTCGGCTCAGGCAGATTCAGTGTGCAGGACAAGCGACAAACTTTATGTTATCGCTTTAAGCATCCCGACTTAAATTTTAAATGTGACTGACTTTATTGTCAATAAAAGCCCACTTCGTTATGACAGAACTGAAGACAAGCCTCGCTTGCAGATACCTGTAGGTACAGAATTAGCACTGTTTTAGACCAACACGTACGTGCACGAGCTAGCCAAGCTAGGTGTCTCCCGGGAAAATGACCCCAAAACGAACATTTTACACATGTTTTCTTTATTGGTACCAAAATGCACAGTTGGTGTAGGTGACGGTAACTCGCCCCATCAATCTTGACTTACACGAGAGGGATGAGAACGTGTGGCGTGCCTCTGTCATTGTTTATCCTGGCCTATACTATCACTAAGGCTGGTGCCTGCACGCACATGGCTTAAACTTGCTGTTGCACGGCGTTGAATTTCTGCATATATACTCTCTCGCCCTGTCTGTCCCCAGATTATTAAACAGTGAGCATTTTCTCATCAGAGAAGACGATATTTGTAAAGCCGCCACGAGCGCGAAGAGCGTTAGCTCTTTTACAACACACATATTCTTGCCTAGCCGTATCACATTGAACTTGTCGTATCTTTTTGGCTTTACTTTGAGATGATTCCTCATGATCCGCATCTGCTCTTTGAGATCTTCGAATCACGAAGTGTCCCTAATCTTTGCGACGCTTTGCATAGGATTTCTGTTCAATTGAGCGTATACATTTCTGATATTTTCTCGGCTAGTTGCAGTGAGTTTTCGACCGTCATTGTTTCACACAGCCACCGAGCCCGTATACTTGTATCGTTTAATAATGCAGTATCACAATCATTTTGTAGACTTTTAGATAGTGCCGCTTGTTTGCAATACGCTTAACACGCTTGTCCGCTAACTAAAGCGCTACCACAGCATGTCGTTTCATTTCCGTGGTCTCTGGCATAACGAAACCAGCGTCGTTGCCACGAAGCGATCAGACTGCGTGAAACGAAAAGTTAGCTGATTTGTTTGGTTCCAGCCTAACCTTTCGAAGGGGGACTCCAGAAAACTATCGGAAAATAGCGCTAACAAGTGTTCTATATAAAGTTTTGACGACACTGATAACATAAAGACTATATCAGCATACGATCTCTTAGCTGCCTTCCACGCGGACGTTTAACGGCGGACGCCACAAACATTATTATCGAACACATTGGCGAACGCCAATGTCAAAAGCAGATAATATATGCTGTATTCATAGCCTGGGGAGTGGAGAGAAGTACAGGCGATATAATTGTCGCGCTCAACGAGTCACTCGCGATCGTCTCACAGGTGGCGTATCTGTTCCGGAGCTAGATACGTATACAACATATCCAGACTAGGCACATGTTTCCAAGGCGATAGGCGCACCCCCACGTAGTATGCAGCGAGCTGCCTCTACGGGAAGAACGGAATGCTCAACAATCGACATTTTCAAGCGCTTTAGCCCCGCCAGACTGTATGATACATGAAGGACTGGCCTTCCGGGTTTCACTGACGGAGATTCGACAACATGGTTACTTCGCTGTTTTCTTGGATTAACCCTGATTGAATAGACTACTACACGACTCCGTTGATGAGGCAATGGGTCACCAGCGTTCTTATAGACTCAGCGCTGGGGCAAGTCCTACTAAGAGCCCTCCGCAACCGTTCTAGGCTGTTCTATACACAACTGCGGCGGCCATGTGCTCAATCACACGACAGCTTTATTGAAAGTTTCAAGACTCCAAAAGCGACAACTTTACGAGGTGTCCAATTCCATCTAACTCCTGGGACACACCAAACAGCTTTCACCCACGCAGATACGGTATCTGTACAGACTTCTATTTCATCCGAGCTCGAAGCTCCCGAGAGATTCTTTGCCGAGATTTTTAATGAACCCTTTAGTCTAGACAAAGTCCATATTGGTTTCGCCCGTATACAAAGTAACAAAGCATCTGGGCCAGATATTTTGAACATCTGCGGCAGGGACATCTCCTCGTCCCCATATGGCAGTCATTTTTTTAATAGATGCCTCTCTATGGTCACTCTGCCAGCCGAATTATACGAGTGCCTTCTCAAGATATCCTCAAAAAAGGAGACCCTTCGGACCCTTCCGCGTGTCGGCCAATACTAAAAAGGAGTTGTGTCTACAAACTACTCACAAGCATACTAACAGGGCGCCTCACGGAATTTCTGACAGCATCGTGAGAGAGTGGCACTCAAGAATCATAATCCTGCTCTTCGCAAATTACCTGGTATTAATTAGCAGAATTTGAACTCACGCGCTTTGCCCACTTGATAAATGTTTCTCGCAGTATGGCCTTATAGTAAATGTGTCAAAAACAAAGGCTGTAACGTTTCTTTGAAGTGGGTAACGAGCCCGCGCAGATAAACTGCGGTTTCACGGCGAGCAAGTGCAGTTCGTAGAACACTTTTGCTATCTCGGGACAACTCTCTCTCAAGATACAACCTTTTTACACCATATAACTGAGCGTTTTATAAAAGCGCTTAATCTCTCTTGCTACAGTGCTCACGAATTTCATCATCAATTATGTGGGCCTGCTGGGTTTCATGAACCCAGAGAGTACTGCAAATGCCGTCGTTGTGGCAGCCTATGTCCCCTGTATCACCTCACCGACTGTACTGAATCCGTATAGCTCTCTCAGCTCCAGCGATAATACTCATAAACCGTTTTACTATGTGTATCATACATATTATGTTCATATTTACATACCCAAAGAGGATGCATTTTTAATAAATAAATACAGAAAAATACAAAAGCATGCCCCGCCTGAACCCCACTAGCCGTTTTTACTCCGGCTCCCAGGTTTTTAAATATTTATTGTGTAATATCTGTAGATATACCACAAGTGCTATATATTGTTGTAACTCAGCACAACGACGTTGTAAAAATATTGCGACGGGCGACCGTTCGGCTATTATTTGGCGGACTGAACAGTGGCTGGGTAATAAGACGCCCGTTTGCGATCGTTGTGAAAGGTAGTGTATTAAAATATCCTATGGCTTTTATAAGGTATGTGCCTTTTAAACATATATATATATATATATATATATATCTAATACCCGAAAAGTATGCTTTATTTTCATAATTTCGCATAAAAGACGTTACGTTTTAAAATTGATCCTGAACACGTTGCTTCTTTGGAAGAACGCCCTAATATACTCAGTTGCCACCTAATACGGTTTTACTTTTCGCCTTACACCCGGATAACCTTAGGTTCAAACCTATATAAACGCACCACCTGTCCAATCTTTGTTAAGACGGATGAAGGGGTTGGGAATTTTAGATAGCAAACCGTTTGAGTTTTTGCTTTTTATTTCTCAACAAGAACTGTTTATATCAGGCTAAACAAGCAGTCGCGTGCGGCTAAAAATACTGATAAAAGAAATATTGACCTGCAATAAGACTCCCGCCTATTCGACATTTTATAGCTCTTCTTCAAAGGCAAAAGGCCTCGAGTTGCCATTATTTCTAGCTGTCAAAGTGTTTGCCGTATACAATATTTACGTGTGGCCTTCGCTAGGCTAGAATCGAATAACTGCATGTTTGTTCGTTCAGAGTAAAATCATTACATGCATGTCCAACCACGGCACACCTTTTTGCGACTGTGCCGATGACGGCGGACATAGTTCCTCACGCATGAAACCTTCACGTAGTTGCTGAGGAGTGTGCCTTCATCTTTCGCGGTTTTTGTTTTCGTCTCTACTGTACCATACACGGTATCACGCGAGCCGTCTCTAATCGTCTTATCATACGCCAGATGAACGTCTTGGGCGGGGGGGGGGGGCGGGGGTTCGTTGTAGTGATCAGTGATTGTCACCTTATATTAATTGAACGGATTGCCATGCATCACCTACGATTTTGTTCTCTACTGCACAAAGGTGGATTTCCGTGTTCCATCATGCAAGATGCATCTCCTAAGTGGATAGGATGTCGGTTTCCGTCGACCCGACAGCTCAATCAAGTGTGAGCCATGACGCGTGCGTACGAAGCCCATAGACGCCAGTCAACCAGTGTCCTCTTTACCGGTTTGCAGCGGCTATGCACCTTTGCAGCAACAGCAGCAGCAGCAGCACAACCCGTCGCATTTTACCCGCCAGCTAAAGCTGAAAGCCATAAAGAAATAGGCTGCCTGCCTGTGAAGGCAAGCCATTATAGGCATAGACGTACCCCCGTGGGGCTCGCTGGATGATCTCATCTCGTAATGGCTTCGTTTCGGTCAAGCAAGCCAACTTCAGTTTCATCTTTAGCCTCTCAAGTTACAGCGGCGTTTGTCCTGAATGGCCGGCTGACCGGCCGTTCAACGTGCATCCATCTTCCAGCGCTTTGGGATCTCTCTCCCTGTACCTCTACCCCTTCGCTCTCTCTCTCTCTCTCTCTCTATATATATATATATATATATATGCTCTTTCTCGCACTCTCTCCAGGGAAGGCTGACCAACACAGCTTCACGGCAACTCATACGCAACGGCTCATACGCTCGCCTCGCAATCGCTCAAACCCACGGGCCCGGCGAGGTTCGTTCAGTTAATGCGGAAAAGTGCTTGGCTTTCAGGTGAACCCGGTATTGGTAATTTCGTGGCCGCATATTAACACTAGCACTAATGACGAATATTAGTCGGTAGTCGTCGTCGTCATCATTATCGTTGTTATTATGATTCGGAATTTGCACCCTAAGGTTGTAAATACATAATAAATAACGGTGTGAGGGGCACATGGACAACAGAGGACTTAGCGATGAAGGCCGCCGGTCCTTGCTGGTACACTTGGAGATTGTTTTGAAGTGCAACTACTATGAAAAGCGTCGTAGGTAATTGCGAATGCGCAAGACTCATAAGAAAGCTTCCAAGGAGAATTTTGGCATTAAACATGCTTAACACTTTCATGAAAACGCCAACCCAAACGTATTAACCGGAAGCACCTCATTACGTGGCCCGAGAAGCGGAGAGCCCACCACGAACCCTGGCAGGCAACAGCAACTGCACAGCCAACCCTAACGTCGAGAGAATGGCCTCTATAATATAAAAGGGAAATTCTTGGAGACGAGGGCAGTACACACGGTCACGAGCAACAGGTCACGTGACTTATTAGGTGACACGCAAACAGTCTGCTAGATTTTACTATGAAGTTTCAGGAAAAGAAGTTAGGCTTCGCTTCTTATTTGATCAAAGCGCAGCTGTCCCCCCCCTCGCATATGCTCATGGTAGGAAAAGGCTATATTCATTATAGCCAGCCACAGGGCATTAAAGAGCCAGCCCAACGATGTATGCAATCGGTAAAAGCGTTCAGAGAATGGAGGGCCTCTCCTTTTTAAAGAGCGTAGAGCTTGCCTCTAGGTCATAGAGTCTTAGATGGATAGGGTACTTTATTTTAACTGCGGGAGTTAGCGAGTAATAACGTATCTGCTAGATGTGTTGAAATCGTTCCGGAACTAAAGGCGAGGACAAGTGGAACTTGTCCGTTCATCTCGGAGACTGTTATATTGACTGTGTCAAAATCGGCGTGAGTGTCTAAGTGGCTTAAGTAAATACAAAAAACAATTACACCACGACTGTGGCAATCGAGGGAATCATTTTGACATTTAAGGGCAGTCAGATCGGCTTAATGCTAAGTCCGACTTGGGCTGAACCGGCACGCAGCCGTGCAATATCGTGAGCCAATGCAGCACCTCAAGTGCAAAAGTATGGGCCACTTTTACCGCCAACTGCAAATTTGCGAGGCAAACAGAAAAATATACAAATTCAGCGGCTACCAGGGAAAAAACTGCAAATTATCTCATGTGTGGTGCAAACCATAATTGCCCTAATAACACGGCGGATACCCTTTGAAGTAAAATCGATTGCCTATAAACCTGAAACGTGTCACGGAGCTTCTATAAAATGTTTCCTGACGCTATAGAACCGTAGGTTGTTTACATTCGAGTCCTAGTATATACATAGGTACTCTAAGCAGTGCAAGTTGTGCAAGCACTTTCGAATTCAAGCTTATATAAGAGCATCGACCTTTACACAAGATTATTTATATATAAGCAACTCGTCTCTAGAAAAGCGTAGTGAAAGAGACAAAGAGGACGTATGATGTACGAATACGCAAATTAACTCTTAACTGAGGCCCAAAAACGACCTTGCCTGCAAACCAGCAATCCGTGTTATCCCCCAATGCTACCGGGCTAGCCAGGTGCTCATTTTGGCCGAGTGTTTGCTGGCCGAGTTTCTTTAGTACCTAGAGCGTTTTAAAACAGTTTGTCTCTACGGACTGACGATGCTAATTTACGTTCTAGATGTTTGATCGACGAAGCGATGATATTGTTGCCAAGGAAAGCCATATATATATAATATATATATATACTTCTCTCATCACATTTCCTCATCTCCATCACATCTACGTTCTTACATCACAAATGTAGATTTTGGTATATATATATATATATGCATCTCAATTGGGCAGCTCACGTACCGCCCTATGGAGTGGCTCAATACGTTTTGTGTTCGAATAATTCGGTCCCTTTTTATTTAGTCGCATTATAATGCACTATATTCATCTATTTGTCCTCCTCTTGGATACCAAGGAACAACACCAACCAGTCTTCTAAGGCGGAAGTAGCCAAAACTTTGCTCGCAACTTCTGCCCTCGGCAGAAAGGACAACGTTTTCCACTGACGCCGAGCCCAGTCGGTGTATTTGCGGCGGCAGCGATGCATTTCTTTTTGCTGCCGTCGAAGGCCACATAGTGTAGTCGTGGTCTAGTCTGCTGCATAATTGCCTTATGTCGCAATAATAATAATAATAATAATAATAATAATAATAATAATAATAATACAGTGTTTTACTTCGTGTCGTCTGCCACTTGTGTGGCCATATGTACGTATCGGGCCAGAAAGGTCCTCGTCGTCGGCCTGCAAAAAAGGCGCGCACCGACACACGGCACGACGGCGCCAGGCAAAAACGTGGCCAGCTGGCGTCGCGTTTCTTCATCATGTTCCAGCGTGGGCGGTAGCTGCGGTTTCTAACCGAGGGCAACGAGCACTCTCATCTTCGAATGCCTCATAACTTCAATGGACATATATATATATATATATATATATATATAAGGCATAGACATAGCTGTCTGATATATGTAAATCATAAATTTGCCGTCCATAATGGACTATGTTCGGTACCCTAGAACAAATGTATATATATATATATATATATATATATAGACGGGGACGAGAACTGCAAAGATCAGAGTTTTGTGTGCTATGGTAAAGACAGCGGCTGCGGCTTCAGGCCAACTTAAGTGATACATGCACGTACGTGCAATCCTGCCCCCCGTGCGACTGACTGTGGGAAATGACAAACACGCGGGTTTGGCGCCAGTTTGATTTAAAGCATCAGCAACGACAACAAGCATAGCACATCATTGACGTACCGAACCCCGCAACGTAAGCCGTTAGCTCGTTCGAAACGGTAAGACCTTTGACCTTGAGGAGTGTCAGCTGGTCGAGCCACACAAACGAGCTTATACGAGGTTGGTCCCGACCTAAACTAAGAGCTCACAGAGAAGCTGTTTTATTATCCTTTATCATGCTTATTACCTACGCTTTGTCGTTATGCGTTACAGGAGCAAGCCGTCGGACGGAAACCTGGGCGCGCATTTTTTATATTATTATTAAGCCTGAGCGCGCAAGGAGAAATTGACATAAAGTATGCCAATTTAAAGCTCACACACTCATTTGTATTGTCGTATCGAGAGCGTCTATTTGAGCTTAAGATTGTGCCAATGTCGAGCTACAGCTGCAGCCTTGGCAGGGTGCGAGATTCTGCTCGCAGTTCCTTGGCATGGCGTTGCCGATTCTGCTCGCAGATGTACGCCAAATACATCCCACAGCGAGCTGCCAGACGTATCGGCGGTCTTTGCCCGCCATTGTCGTCCGGTGGGACGGTTGCTGAAGTGTTCAAATTGTATATAATGACGACTGTATTGTAATCATGCACCATCTTGAAATGCAAACCTATTGCGAAATAAACAAAAATATGTATGCATTTTAGAAATGTCTGCTAGCAGTCGTGATGTTCGGAGCTTCGAGCTTCTGTTTGCTCCCGCTAGAGGCGGGCGAACAGCCAACGCTTCTCAAGGACGCACCCCCTTACAATCGCAGGAAGCATGAAGAAAATTAGCACGAAGAAAAGCGGCGGAACACGGACAAAGCGAAAAAAAATAAGAAAACGCCGCTGGCGGACAGCGGACAAGCGGACGTCGTCACCAAGACAAAGGCGAGAGGGCCCGCTGGAGATACCAACAAAAACAATCACATAGCCGCCAAGATAACAGTAGCCACGTATAAACCAGGTACGCAGTGCATGATTGACACTATTTGGTAGGTCAACGCCTGCTTAATGTTGAAACGCCGCCTTTCACGAGGAGTATGCGTTGTCCAGCACCTGCCGGTTCGGCCTGCATAGATGTGCCACGTACCATGCAGTGGAATGCGCAGCACTAGACCATATCGATTGTTAGGTCTCTCACCGGGAGCGCGAAGAAGGTAAATGATTATAAAGAAAACCTTACGAAGCCTATAGTGTACGCAATTTGAGTGAAATAAACGTGGTGAAATCAATTTTTTTGTGTTCTACATCTTGTATTTGATTAATTAATTCCCAGCAGTTTACTACTCACATACCAGCGCGAGAGATAGCGCTTTGTTGATATTTATACAGAAATTATATCATTCAAACATCGGCCACGCTCTATTAATCAATCGTTTGTATGGCTTCGCCTATGGTTGATATGCCATATGCATTTGCAACCGGCGCGGTTAATTAACAAAACGTTGCAGACGTGTCATCATGCCAATCACTGCGTGTTCCTTTGCAGTTGCAGACCGTTGTTGCGATGCGTTTCCAGTTATAGTAGAATAGAACACACGTTGATGCCCTCATCATAGCTGAGTTTGTTTGTCTTCGGCTGTCGGATCGACTTGTCGGACTCTAGCTGTTCTAGCTGTCCAGGCCAGCCGGGCAGCTTCGGTCTCTGTGGCTCTCAGGCGGCCCGTGAAGGAGGTGCAAGCTACGTTCAACGAAAAAAAAAACCCGTACTGAGGAGTGGAAACTTCGCTCTGGCTATTGGGAGCCGGCGGCTGGCCGAGCGGTGGTCGGCATGTGGCATCCGATATATTGGCATCCGTTCACCTCTTTGACCTTTCCGTCTGTCCGTGGTTCGCCCGTGCCCTCAACCACCCCCCACAACCACCTCCTACCTCACTGCCACGTCACCCTCCACGCGCCCTTCACTTCGAACCTGACGCACCGATGGCAAAAGCGGCTTACTCGATGTGTCGGCCGTCTATTGGACGCGCCGCCGCCGCAGCTTCCACTGCTGCTGCTGCCACGAGTATATATATTGGAAAGTCGTTCCAAGTTCAGACCCGAGTTACAGCTTCTAAACACGTCTCGAACGTGGTCAGAGTAACAATTGTCGTTATATTTTTTCATTATCCACACAATTCAGCCCATTTACCTAATAACCATTGCCGCTTAAAGCATTCCTGTAGAAAAATGGGGTGCATATATATATATATATATATATATATATATATAGGAAGTATCTTTCTCAGATTCAGAAGAGCAATTTTCCATATGTATCAATACTGTACGGATGCAGCCGAAGTAAAAAAAAACTGCTTTAAATTTAACCAGTGGTACAAATTACTAATGTGCCATCTCACGTGGCATTGCAGAGACGTGCAATGCAGTCAGCCCGAAGGCGATACGTTCATTCACATAATGTGCTGTTAACACAAAACTTCACCAAGGGACGTAGAGGCATATTGACACGGTCTTCTCATGTGTGCCTTTAGAACCGTTGGAAAGGTGTGGAGAAAGACACTCGCCAGTACTATCTGATTGAGATATGCACTGTTATAACCAAATAGAGTGTTCTCTCAGGTAACATCTGCAAATACGGAGCAGGATATTGAGAGGTTAATGATAGTCGTGCTTCTCATTGACACTAATAAGAGCTTGGGGATAAATGTCTGTCAATTATCACCCTTCGTTAACAGAAGCATTGATAGGACACCGACAATGTCACCGACAATGTCATCGTTCGCTAGATCCTCAGCTATTGGAGTCTTATGTCCGGATGGCATGCGGTGCCACTGTTTGCATGCATGACGAGAATGCCGGTCTACCGCTGTTTCAATGCTGATTATATCAAAGAAATATTTTAAAGTATAAGGGCCAATACACCTGGGTGTAGAATTGGTGAAGCTGGTTCCGAATTGAACAGCCATGTTTAACTATGTTTGGTACAAAAAATATTATGCGCATGAATAGGAGTGAATTCATGCAGGAAAACGGCTTTGAGAGGGCTGTGCGCACAGGCTTTACTTTTTGCCCAAGCGAGAACACTCGCTATTCATCACTTGATGCCAATCGATGGCAGTCGTCAGATTATCCTTCACTTTTATAACCCGCAGAGGAGATCTACCGCGTTTACTTTGGCTGCGGATTGTCCTACGTTGTCAGTAAAGATGATGACTGCGTGCCTTTTCTGTCTCAGCTGCGATGTGGCCTTTAACAACGAGTTACCACTCTAGTATCGGCTTAGTGCACCTCACCAGGGCTTTTACTCCTGTAGGGAGCCCCTGTGCTCATTTGTCATTGTGAATGTCATCATTAAAAAACGCTGTTCTTTCTACCAGCTTTATAATTGGTCGTTTGTGGTCATAGAGTGCCCCTAAACGGCGGGGGTAGCTTTCTCCTCTCCCCCTCTTTCTCTCTCTTGTTTCTTCTAACAGCAACTCCGCTGCAATAACCGCCCATCAGCTCTCCGGGACGCCCGAGCGGGCTGCGCCGTTTATTTTCATTATCGTCGCATACTAACGGTGGTCCGTTAGGTGGTCCGATGGTTGCGTGGTAAATTCCAATGGGGTTGCGTGGTAAATTCCGATGGTCGCGTAAACAGTCTAGCCACCGTTTCTCCTCCCTCCCCAGTTGGAGTCCCACTCACCCACAGTCGCTACCAACACGTATATTAAGGCAAGTCTTCTCAGAGCAGTTCTAAACAGTGTGCAGTAACATTCCGATAATTGTGTCGTAGTGCTGTGAAAGCACTCCTCATAGCTAGGCCTAGAGGTGTGCCAAATGGCGGGTCCAACCCTACCTAGTTTCACACGAAGACGTCGCTCAGTCTAAAGCTAGCCTTTATAATGGTGCATCATAAGCGGCGTCTAACTATAACAAGAACGATGTGCCATAAAAATAAATATCTCTCGGTATACTGTCTTGCACAAAAACAACACAAATGTTTTGCGTCACCAAATGCACCGCACAGCGAGTACTTCTACTGGTTCGAAGACCACCAGAAAAAAACATTTACCGTAAGTCCTAGTACAATGTTTTAATTAAATTCATTGTCACTTTACTACGAAATTTGACACGGAAAGAAACTGCCAAGAAAGATTATGCCTTTCACAACATCGGTAGTCGTCAGCACGTCTATTTTACGTAACGTATTGTGAGAGAGTTCTCCCCTCAAACTGTGATGTCTACAATGTTAGAAAGCAGTCCAGTTCGTTCGCCGCAAATATTCGTTTCACTGCAGGGAGGTCAGCGTCTTCGATGTGATCTTTCATGTGGAAGTCGGCCAGACGCGGTTGTTACTATTTTATCCTCGAGGTAATCTCACAACGCACAATCTGACATACAGGTCTGATGAATCTACCGCAAACTTTGTTCCGTGCAAAGACATATCACAACAGGCTAAGCGAACCGACCGCATTGCTGAACAATGACCAAGACAACTGTGTCAACAGCTATCAGGGTGTTAGATACACCCAGATGCAGCTTGACAGAGAAGTTGACACGCGGCTCCCGCACCAGTGAGCAGAAGCTACGTGCTAAATTATAGATCACCGACGGAGCTCGCGCCGTTTCAGCAACATACCCTCGAGGGTGGTGAGGTGTCGGAGCCCCCACCCTTCTCCACATTGGATGCCTCGGACTGGACTTGTTGTAGCTCACGATGCCTTGAGACTTTCATTACGTCTGTAGCATCTCTCGCCATGGCTCCTGGTACTGCGTGGTTGCGTAGTTGCGTGTAGCGGAACACTGTTGGCGTCAGGATGTTGCTTGTTCGGTATTCGCTAGCAATTCGTTGTGCTTTGGCTCACAGGTCAGAGGCTATTTACCGTCGTCTTCAATGTACGTACACACGTGGCGGCGGTCACAACTATGCAACAACTCTGTTGGTGCCAGTTGTGTCACCGACGTTCTGCAATGCTGATGAACCCACATAGCTTTATTCATAAGTACTTGCAAATACACTCGAAAGCATACAGCCTCTGTACTGCGGAGGTTGCCCATGGGCTTAAACGAAGGTCTTGTGCTCGTTGCGCCGAAAGAAAAAGAAAAGTAAATTAATCAAAGAAGTAGTAATATTAATCATACTATAGGACACGTGTCTAGTAATTTATTTCAATAAACAACAAACCTTTTTAAAAGAACGACAAGTCAATATCAAAAACAGAGATAATGTGTGGGTATTGAATGATAAATAATTAAATGACTAGAGGAAGGTCCATAAAGATTAAATGAAATCGTTAACAAGAGGGAGCACCGATCAAAATAAATAAATATATAAATAAAAATAAAAAAACTACAAGAAAGAAACAAATTTTCTAAGGCTACTCTTAAAGGCTGAAAGATCGGGAATGGTGGCAATGGGGGCAGGAATTATTTACCAAACAATAAATGAGTGATGACGTGGTCAATTCTTAAGTAGGCGTGATGGCGCAAGATTAATGGCGATGTAAGGTCGTGTGTTCCGGAGGGAGTAGGGTGCAGCAATAGAGAATGTAATCTGGAAAAGGTCGCCAGTCTCTATAAGATTGTTAATGATTTTGTAAACAAAAATAGCAGCTCGAAAACATATCAGCTGCTTCACACTAAAACAACCGTGTTCTTTGAGCAGGAAGGCGACTGATTCTCTGGGTCGCAGACTAAATATAGCACGAATAGCTTTGTTTTGCAGAGATTGAAGTGATACAATGACACTCTGGTAAGTCCCACCCCAGACCACACTACAATAGCAGAGGTGAGGCTCTACTAGCGCCTTATACACTAAGACGAGGATAGGAACTCGAAGCCCACGAAGCCGAAGATGGGCAAGTGCAGCAACAGCAGGTGCAAATTTATGTTGGAGTATGTTAACGTGACTATTCCACGTCATACGCTCATTGAACACTAACCCTAGACAGGTGATATTTGGAGACAGTTCTAGTAGAGTGCCATCCATGACTAAGTTGCCCCTAGAGAAGGTTATGGGAGAGTGGGACGTCCGGTACAGTACAACCTGGGTTTTTGTGGCGTTGATCTTCATGCGAAGGTTACAAAACGCGTTACAGAGGACTGCTAATGCTTTGTTCGCCATATCAAAACTAGCCCGCAGGTTATCTTTAGATAAGGGGATAAGCAGAGTGCAGTCATCAGCGTAAGATACCGCACGTATACCGGAAAACCTATCAAGGCTCCGTAGAGCTATATTAATATAGAGTATAAACAGAACAGGTCCCATTACAGATTCCTGAGGTATACCAAGGCGCATAGAGAACTGACCGGATGAGGCCGATTGGCCAGTGACGGTAATGACACGATCCTGAAGATACGACCGAAACCATAAACAACAGTTATTATTAAAGCCTAGGGATCGAAGGATTGACACACACCATTTGCACACATATCACATTGATCTTTTTTGAATTCGATTCGTTGAAGGCAATACCGAATGTGCGCTTATGCAGAATTGTCTCTCTTGTCTCGCTGTCCGTTACGGTTTATATATTTATCTCATAGCCGTCTAGCTTCGTGCACCAGATATTGTTCACGGTGGTTTTCAATGCATGAAGTAGTTTGCCTACTTACCTTCCAGTTTGCGCACCTTATTGGTGATCCGACCTGGTTAGGCTACTGGTTATTTATCTTGTTGCGTGGGGTGTTCCTGTGTGTAAGCTTTCTAGCCTATGTCGTAGGGCTACGCTTGCCGCTACTTTACAACAGGCCTGCAGGCGGTCCCATTACTACGTGGAGGATTCATATCTTCGACAATGATGATTGGCCTATCTGCAAGGCACAACTGCTGTACGGTACTTGACAAGTAGCCGCTGTACACGGCACTAAAAAATCTGTTCCATTTGAGAATAAAATGCACGCAGAGACCACTCGAACTGACGTATAATCTTTAGTACGCTGAACGCATACCTAATCTCACTAATTTCGCCTCGAAAAGAATGTCTAATGCGATAACCTTATCTTCTTACTTGGGAATAACGAAGGCCCTGCAAAAATAGTACACGCCAACCTTTGATGAGTGACCTCGTTGAAACGTTTATCACCCTGGGCAAAGCCCGTGGTTTGCTCGATTGGCTCCCTAATAGCCACGCCATCATCGATTAGAATCGCGTTCTTCTGTAATATAGCACCGATCAGGCCGAGGATCTTCGTCGGGACACCACTTGAGGCTAGCTTCTCGATAACGATTAATCTTGAGCCGGTGTCAAATGCGCTCTTGAAGTCGACGAAGAGTGCGTAGAGTGGCTGGCGGGATTTCCTAAGAACTCTCTCGACCTTGTCTTTGAGTATTCTGCAAGCTGTTTGCGTAGATCTTTCAGCTCTAAAACCATGTTGCTCGTCAGGGATTACGTTGCAGGCCTCGAGGAACGGGATGAGTCGGCGTGTGAGGAGAGTTGACAGAAGTTTATAAACGCACGATTTTTTGGCGATTCCCCGCCAGGACTTCGGGTCAGACGGGCAGCCTTTCCCTTTCGGGATGAGAATTAGGAGACAATCCCGCCAGTTCTTTGGGATCTTCCCTCTTCTCAGACACTCGTTGAACAGGGCGGTCCAGAGGGGCAGGAGTTCCGTCGCGCCGCTGATAAATTCGTTGTAGACCTCGTCCATTCCACACGCTTTTTCGCGAGGGAGGTGGATTGCTGCCTTAAAGACCTCGGCGATTGTGAAGTCTGCCTGAAGTCGTGATCTCCACTCTTGCATCTAATCCGGCCACTCTGTGTTGACCTGGGGAATGCTCGTTGGGATCGTATCCTTCGCGGCGAGGATATTCTTGAAGTGATTATGGAGGGTTTCCTGCTGTACGTGGCACGCCGTTCTCCTCGCTCTTGATCCTCGAAGCCAGACATACGGATGTTTCTCGGTCTCCAGCACGAGCTTCAGTTCTCTCTTTGACAGGAATTCCGTCTTGGCTGACCTCAGAGTGGAGCGGTAGGCAGCCTTCGCCCTGGTCAGAAGAAACCTCATGTAGGGTTGCAACTCGCACAGAATCTTCACCTGGATCTGTCTGCGCTTGATTTCTGAACACGCGGGTGTCCACCAGGGTCGGCCGGCTGCGCCTACAGTACCAGCTGTTTCCATTTGTCTCAAGCGGCAAGAACGGTGGAGAAGTACGCGAGCTGCTTAGGTCTGACCATAAATGATTCGAAAACCGAGGCTCTGAAATTCCGTCGGGGAGGGAGGCTCGCGGCCAGCGACCAGATCCAGGTGAACGGAGTCCCAATAAAGTTCGTAAACAACTTTACGTACCTTGGGATTGTGTTTACGACGAGTGGATCGTCGTTCTCTCGACACATAGAGGAGCGATTCAGAAAAACTCTGGTGGCCTCTTCATCGATATCGGACCCGTATCGCCTCTCGTTAGAAACCGCCTCTAAACTCTTTATGCTTAAGCTAGCCCCATGCGCTGCCTATGGAGTCGAGTTGATCTGGGAGCATCTTAGCGAGCGAGACCTCCGAACACTCGACAGAGCCAAATCGACGTTCCTGAAAAGAGTTCTTGGCGTCCACACAAATACGCGAAATCGTATGGTCTACCTCCTGACGGGAGAAAAGCGATTTGTGGAAGAGATCCAACAAAAGTTCAAGCTTGAAGAGACGACGGCATTTGTGAACTTCATGAACAGGAAAAGGGAGGAGATCAGCGACGTGAGCCCACAGTTCTTCACTTCGCCAGCAATGACAGACGACACATGGAAGAATCCGGATCGGGCGAACCGGCACGTGGTGGTCAAATTCTCGGCCCACGGCTATTATCATGTGGTCTGTCGAACGGAGTCGCTTCACGACCCAGTCGAGTCGTGTATCTGTAAATATTGCGAAGGCCCTTGTGATCTGTACCATGCCCAAACTTGTACATACCCGCAGTCTCTGAATCACCTCGAGAAACTTCTTGATTACCCGGAGTACTTATGTACTCCTATTTTAACTAGATAGAGTATTACACAGACAGTGTGAATAAAAGGATTTGATAATAAAAGTTCTGCAAAAGCAAATAATGGTAAGTCCATTACGGAACTGTGACTGTCGTGATGGCTGCGATTAACAAAAACGTAAGCATTACATATGCCTCTCTATCTGGGCCTAGATGCAAAGTCACTCCATGTGATGACGCGCACAACCACTTAGAACTTACCAAAAATCTGCTCGGTAGAATCTCGTGAGTTTTCATATGTCAAAAAAGAGTCGAGGGTTCTTCTGACTTAATCATTTGTGATAAAGTTCAAAGATGGCCGGACTTCATTGTTAGCAAGACTAGGTCGCAGGTGATAGGACTTGGATACATTTTTGTAACTCCCTACTCAAGTCTGAGAGGCAGCACTAGTCAGGCGTTGAAGCTCGTCCACTCACATAAGTGAAATTATGACAATGGTGAAGAAGTAAAAGAAGTGAAATTATGACAATGTACGAACTAGATGAGGGTCGCACAATGACGAGCGTTTCGTATATTGCAAAATGCCTGCTAAAAAGTTTCACTGCATTTACCAGAATGAGCTCTAAGCCGTCTCCGAAAACACGGAGGCTTTTTCTCCTAGTCCCAAAATATTTTGAAAAATGCATAGCTGCATGACGCTTCGATCTACGGCGCTTGAAGCCACTGAGACGGAACTCTTATTAAAGTGTGAGGACCTAGCAGAAAAAGCTTTGCCAGGTGTCCATAAACACATTCAAGAAAAGCAGATTATCCGCCCTCATCCGTTGGGCATAATCCAGTAGATCCCGTTTCTCAATACTTTGAAAGGGAAACACGAGGTCTAAATTGAACAGACGTAGGTGAATACTACTAACATGAGAGTCACAGCAACTCATGGCAAATCGTCGGCAGCAGGAATATAGATTTTTGGCGAAACGCCAACGGAAAACACGCTGGGGTGCTACGTATAATCGCAGACATTGCCTGAAAAAGTATTTGCAATGCTGTAAACAGTATACCGCAAAACCAAAAAGGCAACTGAAAGGGGCGAAGAACGAAGGCGCATCAAAACATCAAGCAGAATGCTAGCTAAATGCGTGGCGATTGATTTCCGCGACTACGAGCAGACCGAGCCGGGAGGCAATCGTGCAGTCGCTTGTGTCAATTGAGTTCGATTGAACGATATACGGTCGTTACGTCACGCCGTCGCCCAACTTAAGCAAATACAGCAAATTGGTTCATTTGTCGATAAGGTTACTCTTCCTATAGCAATCGTCTAACCGGTATCGCAGTGGAACTAGCAGCGGTCACAACAAACACAACAACAGAAATATAAACAACAGTAGAAACAACACTAAAAGATGTCCCGAAAACCACAAGTCTTTATATAATTATTAAATATTATTATATTATATAATATTATGGTGCTGAAGCAGAACAACTCCACACCGAACAGCGGATAGACGATCAACGCGTAAGCGTCAACAACATTCCTTCTCGTAACCGGAAGACTGAGCACTGTTGTAGATCAGAAGCGTAACTGCTGTTGTTGTTGTTGCCATCGCTGCAGTAGGTTGTTGTGTTTTTGTTGTCGTCGTTGTTGTTGTTGCTGCTGCTGCTGCTGCTCTCGTTGTTGCATTTGTAGCTGTGAATAGTAATTTTTGTTTCTGTTGTTGTGAGCAGTTATTGTGTGGTGGTGTAGGTGGCAGGTTTAGGCAACGGAGGAATGAGAGCGGTTCGTCTTACCTTGTCTTGGGTATCAGATGCCTAACTAGATTACTCGGTCGAGCTGGCTGAGAAGATCGATATCTGGCTGGCTCGCTATGGGAGGCAGCGCATTTCGGCGACTCGGCGACTCGGCAACCAACCGATCGATCGGGATCCGATCCAAGATCCGACGCCACACGCTGGCCCGCCCACCGACGTAATGGATGATACCGCCGAGCACGGAGCTGTAAATGAAACGAAGCTCTGTCCCTCGTTTTTTCACGCACGCAGTGTATGCCCCCTCCCCATGCCCCCTCCCCCCGCCATACTTTCCCGGCCCTCGGCAGAGCTTAGGAGAGAGCTGTTTCGATTGTTCGTCCGCTCAGCAGAAAGCGAAGACTCAGCGTGACGACTCGACTGCTGCAATGTCAGCAATGCCCCCTCAATCTTCATGAGTGGGTTCCGGATCTATCTACACTTTCTCTGCTTCGCTTCCCCCTCCGTGTGTGTCTCTCTCTCTCTCTTTCTCTCTCGTTCTCATACGTTCTCATAGCCGCGGCCCCCAAACATTTTTCTTTATAGAGTTCACGTTATAGGCTCCCTCTCTCTCTCTCTCTATTTCACCCCTCTTCCCCCACCCGTCTCTACTCCTTCACCGCCGCCCCGCCGCATCATTTCCTCCTTGGACCACTACATTATTCTGCACCGGGTTCCCCCTCCGCCGCTGACCCCCCCACGTTGTGGAGGAGGGAGGGGCACCGTTGAGAGAACGCTCAACTTAACGCTCATTGCTTCTGTGCGCTCTCCGCTTGGTGTGAGCAATAGCGTCTGCACTAGTCGGACGGACGGACGCCCGGCCGGCTTCTTCTACTGGAATTGCGGCTATTACTGCTGTGTTCATTATCATTGTCATTATAATGATTGATAAAATCATTGATGTGTTTCTGGCCCGATTGTTGTTACTACTTCCGCTGCCACTGTTGATATTGTTACGGCGGTGCGCGTCTAGCCTCTTTCGGCGTCGTCGTCGTCGTTGTTGTTGTCCTCTTTCATTTTGCCTGAAATGCTGTAAAAAATATAGCAGTCTTAAAAGAAACAGCAGCAGCAGCAGGAAAAATATGGCAAACTTGCTTAATCACTCCTGGCAGAACATGCGAGCATAATAAGGTAACACATTATGCGGGAGACTGATAATATTCGAGTCTCAAACAGTGACTACGCCTTCATCGTTAGAGCTAAACTACGACTGCCTAACGACTGAATCATGCTTTTGTATCATTCATTAGATTGCGAGCTCGCGAGTTATTTATCTATGCTATATAAAGCATGGCAAAGCCTGAGTTGATAGCATACCGCGCACCGCCTACAAAGCCAGCTTGTTATATTCAATGCTCTCTATATCTCTGTCTCCTCCTAACTAGTCCCAGAATTCTGCCAGCCCTACTAACCACATTGAACTCGACCTTCCGCCGTTTGAAGCCTGATTCTACCCGCGTCTAGTTAGCCGTCAATCAAAGTACTCACAAGTCCAAATTGACCTGATGGGCAGGCCTTCGACAAATCGAAGTTTATTTCACAGGATACGAAGCAACCGGTTGTGGATCGCTTTGGATGGAACTCTGCGTGATCAGTCTTATATAAATGGGTGTAAGAGTTTGGTCCTATTACAAGAGTTTAAGCTTAGATGTTTTCCGATGAGTCGTGAGGGGCGGATTTAGTTGGTGCTACTTGTTTAATACGGAAAATCCGATACATTAACTAAAATAGGTAATTGGGACGATTTTCTGTGCCTGCGTTTGTTACTAGGCCTTTTTCTAGCCACTTCGGTGATATGGTTTTTGACGTTGAATTAGGCTTTGTCATCATATGCTTAGCGCCAGCCTCGGCCAAAGGTATAACCTTGGCCTTCGTCAAGTAAAGTGAGCCTTAAGTTCAAGACTAAAAACGTTCGCGTATTTTCTGAGTACCAAAGCGACTTAGCCCAAGCATCACAACATCCTCCAGGTAATTTAGAAAGAAGCTCCGCACAAACAAATTATTTTTCTCGCAGGATTTTGCATAAGAGGCCCTTGACTTAAATATAGCATGGAAGACGACTTGGAGTATTATGAAATATTTCTGGTCAGCCCGTTGTAGTTTATGCGTCCGGATTTAGTTCAATGAGTGTACGACTTGCGCTTAGAAGCTTATAAGAACCATCAGTAGTGAGTCACAGGCAAGATGGTAGACGTATACACAGACGTTATTATATACCAGACTGTAAATTGGATATTTCTACGCCGAATCTATGTTGATTATTTCATGACTTCTATGAACTATTCGAAGAAACAGAGTCTTTATTAAGCCTATTAACCCAAGGCAGTAGGGTGATGAAAGAGTCGTGCTACCGGATTTGCTGATAACAATTTGGAGCAGCAGCGCTTCGTAGTTACGTCTATGCCGAGTTCATGTCTATCTGCGGCCACCTCTCCTTTAAAAGGTAGAGGTATTTCCACTTGTATCGGACAATTGTTCTATAGGTAGACATCAATTCACGAACCTAGTATGATAACTTGGTTCGCAGTGATGAGCATCTGACTACAATCGCCTTCTGTCATATATCGATTAATCAATATATATATATATATATATATATTGAGACCGCTACACAAGAGACCGATTACTGGTCTCAACAACTACACAACACGTTCGATGGGGCACATTTTAAAAAAGCACACAAAACGCCCTTTGTACATTACTAAATTAAGGGTATGCCCTACCTATCTGGTAAGGAGTATTTAAACCTACTAAAGCTCAGGATCAACGCACTACCAACGCGTGCCAGATTGGCCAGGGGACGCCCGGGCTACAACAAGCGTTGTAGGCACGGGTGTTATGCGCCTGAGACGTTGGCTCATGTCGCTCAGATGTGCGATACAACACACAAACAAACTATCAAAAGACATGACGACGTCTGTGATCGCGTGGCGCGTCTTCTCTGCGAGAGGGGTCATGAGGTGGTTCGTGAGCGAGTATTCCGTCGACCGGGCGCACCGGGTCTAAAGCCCGACCTCGTAATAACAACACCTACCGAGGTCTGGGTTTTAGATGCCGAGGTTTGCGGCCCGAACCGGGACCTGGCAAAAGCTCGGCAGGACAAGATCACCAAATATGACGTCGAGTTCCTAAAGGCGGCGCTCCCCGACCCGCAAAAACCTCGCAGATTCGGATCCATCACTACCTCTATGAGTGGTGTATGGGACTCCGAATCTGCGAGGACGCTCTTGGGGCTCGGCGTCACGAAGAGGAATCTTATGGATCTTACCGGTTTAACGTTGCAAGGAACCTTGAGATATACCGCTCGCACCGGGCCCGTAAGAGCGGGGGCTACCATCAAGCAAGGACACGGACAGCTGATTCTTAACCTCACGTGACACCTTTTTACCACAATTTTTATTAGGGCGAGCACTGCCGAGTGTGCAAACGTATTGTAAATGATTAATAAATCATCACAATATGTTATATATATATATATATATATATATATATATATATATATATATATATATATATGGCCTTCAGCGCTCTCTAGGCAACACCAGCATGAAAAGTTTGATACATTTATGATAGGTCAGTACTGCATCAGCCGGTAGGCTCCGCTTTGGCCCCAAAAGCTAAGTTGCTTTCTAAACAGGCGGGAAAACGTTGAATATAAGAGTGGAAAAGTCGAAGTGTTCTGCTATACGAATTATGAAAAATTTCAACGTTAAGCTCCGCTTTTGGATCGTTTTGTAACTACAAGACTAACGTCCTACAAGAAGGCAATCAGGCAAAGATTCTGGTTCGAGGCCGCGGGGAGTTCTCTAAGTTAACCCAAGCAAAATAATGATATATAATTATGTTGTATTGATAGTAAGATATCAGAGGCATCGTTGACTTTGAACTTCTGAGAAGGAACCTGATTATCAACACGCAGTCCTACTGCCAGCAACTTGAACGAGGAGTTTAAATTTTGTTATCCAGACGCATCGTCATTGTTCACCGGGACATATATATATATATATATATATATATATATATATAGTAGTGTATGTATATGCAGCATGTATATACGTATACGTGTATATTTGTTCTTAGTCTGTCCGCCTATGCGGAAGCTTAGCCATTACCGTGGCACTGATGGATTCATTTGCGGACATCTATGCGACCTTATGCAGCAAGGTCATATCCAGCAATCTGCGAAGTCGAACCAGAAGGCAATAGGGTCATTGTCGCTGCCATGTGCATCACCAACTCCACCATCTCCCTTACGGCCGCCATTATGATCATCGTAGCCACCATCCTCAGGTCTAGCTGCAGCATTTATTGCACGTTCGATCGAAAACGGACGACGAAGTGCAGATAGAAGGCAGAAGCCGACATACAGGGTGGTGCCAAATGGCAACAGCCGGGATGCGCAGCTACCACAGCGTCTGCGGCCACGGTAGCACCAGCAGATGTTGACAACCCCTATCTTCCTCAACCTCGATAATTTGCCCTTCTTGCGACTCCTTCTCATCTTTCTATTCTTTCTCGTCCTAATTTTGCTCCCCTCACTGCTGCGCCTCCTCTCCCCCGCGCCCATCGGTTCTTCTTCTTGGTTTGTTCGTTTGGCGCCACCTGCATTGCAAACGCAACGCGAATAGTCACAAAGAGCCATGGCGACTGGCTCTCGTCGTCATCTTTGTGAGGGCAGAACTCTTGTGCCTACGGATGCTGCTGGCAAACTGTTCCCTACTGCTAGCGATGCCGCTGCCATACAGCGGCGTCCGTCTCTCTGTGTCCGAACGTATCTCGGCAGCGTCACGTGCCCTTTTCCCAGTGCTATAGCTGAAGCGAACATCGATATCTGCTCGGAGATTCCCTGCAATGTCAGCCTGCCTCTCCCCCCCCCCCATTTCGCTCTCGCTGACTCAATCTCTTCTTCTCTGTCATTCAAGCCTCCGAACGCTATTTAGTTATCCATACCACCTTCACTGCCTTCTGTTATCGTCACCTAGCTAGAGTTCTTCTTCGGCAGAACTGTGCGAGACCTTTTTGGTAGGAGAGACGAAGAAATTTGCAGTTATAGAGGCCGCAACGAAAATTGCGGGCATATATATATATATATATATATATATATACAAAATGACACAGCAAACGAACCAGAACAGGAAAAAGATATTGGGGTAGACACGGGTACCGTTTCACAGGATTGCCGCATGCAGAAGCAGGGATACGTTCGACGTCTGGGATGCTTGCCGCCGATATGAAGTACTTCTCGGCCTTCTAGTCTGACTTTTACTACGACTACTACTGCTACAAGTACTGCAACCCGGTTGGAGTGCATGCCCCACCTGCGTGTATGCGTGTCGAGTGCCCTACCGGTGCTTGCGCTTTGCTCGCAATATCTGCCCAACCTGTTCGTACTGCTATTAGACTGGACATACAGAAAGACAGACAACGAGCGAGTGAGAAAGGCGTACAGATAGAAAAATTGCCAGAGAGAATGCTTGCTCTCTTCGGTCGTTTTAGCCGATGCTGGCTCGATGCTGCCGAAGACGGCCATCAACTATCCAATTGTTGCGGTGGCCGGCCAGCTTTCTTGTCTGTCAGACTATTCTAGCTCCTTTCTGTTTTACGCTCTATTTCGTTAGTCCCGCGTTCTGTTCCGCCTTGCTTCTCTGCCCTCTATCCTTCAATCTATTGCCCTTTTACCGCCAGCACTACTCGTTCACACGCACCCGTTACATCCATCGTGGCAGAACCCTGACTGAATCGACTCGTATCACTCACTACTCACTCACACAACACCCGATCGAAGGAACGCGGCCGAATGTGTCGCCGCCTGCACACAATCCATACAACTTGGGCATATGACAGCCACAGGCCGGCGATATCCCTCCGGTCGCTTGCCTGCACCGAGTATGCCATATCTGTCCATCAAGAAGAATCCTTGGAAGGCTTGCAGATACCGATCGTGGATCTCGAAGCCCGAGTCGGCACCATGCTTCTCTTCTTCCTTATCGTTCATTTATTTTTTGGCTTCTTCTGGCCTCTGTCGATTGTTCTGCTTCTTGTCATTACTCTTTGCTCCCTGACTTTCTTTTTTTCCGTTTTCTTTATTCCTACATGATAGGTTGCCCAGCTCTGTATTCGTTCGCCGCTATGTTGCTATCGTTATTAAGGCCTTCCTGTATCTAAGTCCATCTTTATTTCGATTCTCCGCTGTCATTAGCACATCCCGCCTTCATGTCTGAGGCGCCGCGCCTCTTCATCCTCTAATATGTCGTGGCAGTGCAGAGTAATTAAGGAACATTGCTACATAGCTGTGAAAGCCCCGGAAACTTTGCATACTGGCTTGCAGCCGTGATATCTTGCACAAATTTAAATAAGTTTAATATCCCATGGTCAGGTACAAGGTGGGCATATTGGGGGACGAAGCTTATGCCGAAAACCGGGGCAACAGCTACAGCGCGTTCCAAAATACAGTTCAATCAATCAGTCGCTTTATTGACATTAACGTTTACAGGCAATCTGTCATAGCTGTTTAGCCGTTAGGGATATACGTTCCATACAAAGAGCAATGCTACGAAGTCAAAGTGCGGTGTAACACGCATTTGCAACAATATCTGGGTTGTTATGTTTTTGAATAAGATAGTGGTTGCACTGCGCAACTTCGATGCAACTAATCCGTACATGACAGCCATGTTAAATGTATATCTGCGACTAAAGAAAATTGAGATAAATGCCAGAAAAATCGATATATTAAGTTTAGGTGTGAAAAATGATTGGCTGCCGTTGACGTGATTCCTTTGGGGAGCCAACTGTTGTAGGTTGTAAACTCGTCCCTGTATCTCGGGCTACAATTTCATTATACGGGAAGCATCGTCACTATACACGTCGATAACGCGGTTTGGTCAACCCTAGCTTTTCTATAAAAGAAGGTGAGATCTAAGGATACCTTCTAAGGATAATGTATGGCATCAACAAGGTGTGGAATCATCTAATTCCGACAAATATTATTAGTCTTCAGGAGCAGTGCTTTGCACTTTATGTGGCGATCTTTGTGGTGTAATATTTTAGGGTGCAAAACTGCTACATACATCCGTTAGCGGGGTGCCTATCTATCGTGGAAAAATATAGACTTTGACTTAAGAAGCTAACTACCGGGCCAATCAAACTAGGATATCACACGCCACTGAGGCGGTTGGAAATCTCGAGATCTTTAAGTCACGTCACTAAAATCGCACACGTGGCGATCACCGCAGCGACCTTTGGGGTCGCTGCGGTCATCGCCACGTGTGCATAGGGTACATTGTAAACGGCTAATAGAGCTTGGTGTGTTTAAATACTAAGTTCAATGAGGACTATGGTGTGTGCATCTGCTGGCATTGCTGGCAATAATGCGTTAACTACCAAGCACTTGACTATCTGGCGCTCACAAGAGGCTCACTCCATGATCTCTCTCACTGGAGTGGTAAACAACATGATGACAAAAGACACAAAACAGAATACACAGTATCGTTGACTAATGTGTATTCAGTCGAGTAAAACAAATAATGCTGAGTACAACTTAGCTCGGCGAAAGGAAGAGCTTTACGAGAGCTTTCTCTGTTACATCAGCGGAAATGCGTTTAGTACAGAAAACGATGCAAAAAGTCACTTTGCGGTGCGCTGCGCTAATTTGTGAGATCGGGATATACAGCTTTATTTGAGGTTCACCGTCTTATTGGTTCTACTGTGCAGCATCGATTATAGTGCTGCAACAATAGGGTAAAGTTAGAACTTAAAATAGCTCAGTGGCCAGTCCACATATATTCGTTAGTTCAGTGTGACAAAGCTAAGTCTGGTTATTTGCATATTGCAGCGCAGTATGAGCGTAATGATCCGCTGACTTGTGAACATTAAAGAAGTTGCCAATTAGACAGCTGTCATATTGCTGCACAGTTTTGCTGTAAAATGTCAGTGGAAACTTGGATTTAGGTCCTCAGATATTAACGCACGCAAACAACCGATACGTATAATAGTAGAAGTTTGAACTGAAATCCAGCCTAATCATCAGATCTGCGGCTCAAGGTTTCCACTACTTGCCATGTTTGGCACAAGTTTTCAATGACCCATCAATGTTAAATTTTAATAGTATGAAGCACCAAACGGCAGATATCATTTGAGCTGCTGCCGACTAAGCAACTTTTTATGGTCAGTTGTAAGGCATTGGATTCTAATCCCAAGTTCGCAACTTTCACTATAGTCTCCTGCGCGTATACGCTACGTATCAGATACTTTGTTTCTGGAGGCTTGCATACCGTGACGGGTATGTTATCAACACGGGGTGCAATTATTAGTTGACAATGGCTCTTCTATTGTGTAACCGATTCCTTTCGAATAAAGTTAATGCTCCCACTATGCTAATTTTTAGACAGGAGTCGCACACGTTGTATGACCTTAGCGCAAAAATAAGTATATGCATCTAAGATAAAAAGTATAAACGACCATCGCACATTGATTATGCCTAAGAATTAAAAACAGTTTTTAATTAAATTTGCGTTTATTTTTTAGTTGCGTTTCTACGTTACGCTTACGAAAGAAACATGCCACTGCGGACAGCAAACCGTCTAAGATAGACTACAGAAGCATTGATCATGCATTCCTTTGCGTATGCAAATGATATGCAAACAACTCAGTGCTCGTATTTCGCTATTCGCTGAAACGATCAGGCACTATTCAAATCAGGCACAAATAATTCGGATTCATTTCGTATTGCTGGTTTCAAGTTTTAAGCCTGCGTTAGATATTTATGCTCACGGCCGATTTGATTTGCAGACAAACGATGCAACAAGCAACTCCCGATGTTGAAAGTAACATCGGCCGGCTCGGCTCATGAGACGTGTTATCAATATGATTGCCATTCGGGATGAAACGACCTCACTGAGATACATTTAAGTTTGGTTCAGGGCCTTTGCAGTATTCTAATATGTTTACATATGTCGGTAAGAAAGTACATATGTCAGTAAAAGCTGCGTCTTTTGCCGAAAATGTACTCATCAAATACAAGTTATTTATGGCCCCAATGACGACGTTAGATAGACGCGCTAGAGCATTGGAGCAAAGACACGTTGTCGGCAACTTCGATACAGAACCAACCAAAAAATATGGCTTGCTTCTATCCATAACATTGTAAACTTCTAGTTCCTTGTCTATGGCTTTATAGATGAAGGTCGCAAATTGCATCCTTTATAACAAAAAAAAAGCTTTCCTGAGACATTTGTGTGCCACTACTGAAACTTAATGGTGGTGTAAAATAACAAACGCAGTAAATGCGTTAACGTTTTTACATAACGAGGTGTAAATCTGATTTAAAAAATGTAAAACTGTTTATGTGTGCGCTTTAACATATCTGTAAGGATTCGATCGAACAGCCTTATTTTTCAGACGTCCATCCGTCAGCGAGTGCGTCTACTAAGTTTTAGAAGTGGCACGCTAAGAAATACTTTTAGGAAAAAGTTACAAATGGTGTTGTTGATTTGTCAATATGAATTTTGTACATTCGTACAGTCTCTCTATAGCTTGGTGGATATTCCTAAAAATAATTTTAGCATGCGCGTTACGTCTAGCTGAATATTGAATTCGAGTATGAAACCCCACCTTTGAGTTTGGGTTTTTATTTCAGAAATCTAAAGTGGTCCGCAGACGCCCAGCCAAGCGAATCAAAGGGAGGGCCGAAAACAGGTCATATATGCATGCCAAAAGGCCTTCATATTAATTTCATTATAAACATACGCATCATTCGATGTGTGAAAAAGGACTTTCAATTAACATCCTAAAAATATCTTGCTTAATTATCTCACGTTTGTTGAGTCGCATGCGCCACAAACTCTGCCAAAACTTGCGTACATATATCCATATACATATACAGGCTAAATTCGCCAAGATCGTTACTCGAATATAAGATTATAAAATCATTAATGTACCAGAGAAGAGCAGATAATTCGGTGACATCCAATCGCAGCAGAAAGTGCATGAGCCAGAAATCAATACGGTTACGCGCAGCAATAAGGATGCCGGATGGGCATCCGTTAGTTCGCACTTTTTGCCAGAGCTGCTTCAGTGCCGGAGTTGCTCCTATGAGGTGCATTCGCCCTCGTTGAGACATCTGGTGTTAAGAAGACGCTAGTTCCTTACATTTGGACAGCGTGCAAGGCTGTTTTTTATTGGAAAGAATGCTGGCGCTACACTTTCTTCAGGCGCCACACTTTCCTCAAATTGCGGCCCGCTGTTTTATTGAAGCCCAGTGCCTCCCCTCGACATCATTCAACGCTGTTTCTAACGCAAACCCGCTGCAAATAAATCGTGTAAAAACTGAATTTGAACTCTAACGCACAACCTGTCTCTGTCGCGTTGTGCGAGATTATGCTCGCACGAAACCAAGTTCCAAAAATGTGAGCGATGCTTGACAGTTTAGAACTTTAGTTCCCGTAATTTGGCCATGGCGAACAGAGACGTGTGGGCGGCGCATATATCGTGGTGAAACGGCACAGCACTTTTCTGCATTGCGAGCTTCTGATGCGTTCCTTTAGCCCAATAGTTTTGCGCAGTACTTCCCAGTTTTCACTTTTCCTGCACAGAACGGGAGTCAATTAATCACATACATTTTGCATACCGAAAAAAGGTCGCCAATTCTTCAACAATTTTCCCGCGGCCTGCTACAAACGGAATTCGAAACGGAATCCAGATTATATTTATTATTGTTTCTTTTCAAGAACGTCTTTCTCTCTCTCTCTCTCTCGGGCGCTGTAGCTGGTAACTTTTTTGATTCGCCTGCTTAATCAATTATGCTATATACACTTTTATAATGCTCACCTCATCTGGAGCCCATATGTGTGCAAACATATAGGTCCAAGTAAGGATATTTAGTGAAGATTCCTGAAAGGGCGCTGTGGAAGCTGTGCGGATGCTGTTAGCCTTTATTCGCTGTGAATTTTTATTCTGAAACAATGACATACGCTGTTATGTCATTGTTCTAGAATACAACGTATGTCATTAACACGGGGTACTTTCACAGCTTGCGAGCTTTTTGGTTTCTTGTTGGTGTGCGAATTAACAATCCTAGAGGCCAAATTATGCGTATACCTAAATGTATCGCAAACATTGAAATCATCAATAATATGTTTGCTTGGCGTGTACTCAGAGAGTTATAGCTTCTATGATAATTCAGCTTTTTCCTCATGAAGGTAGGCTAAACGTGAACAATTGGGCCAACCAGCTTCCTGAGACCCGTTGCAGTTGACACACATCGAAGTATTAGGACATTCCGCAGCTAAGTAGTCTAACTTGCCACACTTTTTGCAAGCCCTTCGCAGGGTGCATTTATCAGCAAAATGACCCACTCTCTGACAGTAAAGCACAGCATTGGTTCGTCTGGTTCAGGTATTACCGGATGGACCTTGAAACCTGGAAGCACTGACGCTGGTGGTTGGTGGTCAAACGTTAGGATCACTTTAATGAGCGGTATTTTACATGCTGCGTTGGGTGATAGAGGCGACACGGTAACTCAACACTAGGACTGTCGCCTTAGATCCTTGCTCTAAAACTCGGCAAGGCAGGGAAAACAGCTGATACGGAAACTCTCACCAAGAGCTGTCAGTTGCAACAAACTTTTGACGGCTTCCACGCTTCTGACCCACACGAGAATTCAGGCGATGCCACTCTATATCTTGCTGCCAGGTGAGATGGCGTATATTTTTTTAAAAGAGACGCAGCATTGTGCATATCGCGAAGTCAATAGAATTTGAACCGTCTGGACAGTTCTTGCAAATAATAACCTTGGAGGTATTGAGAGTACATGACATAATGTCGCTCTTGAGTTTCTCTAACTGATGCAGCTCGCGTGAAATTGCACTCTTCACTCTGCGTAAGATGACACAGAAAAGCCATATTCAGGGTGAGTCTCCGGCGGTTTGTTGGTGCCGGCATTTGTGAGTGAACACATTCTCCGTTTGATGCCGGAGACAGTATCGCTTCTAGCGGGAATATTTACCGCGGCTGGTAACTTGGCGACATACGAAGGCAATTCAACACCACTATTCGACGCATCCACTGTTGCGCTAGAGCTCGGGTCATCTACATCCCCAGCAAAAGTTGGCCCGCTACATGATACGGTGTTGCCGGCCACACGCGAATTGTACGGCAGCCTGGATCTACCTAGGCTATCCGGGGGTTTTGTCTGATTGGCCTCACCTGACATCGCAGCAAAAATTAGACAAAAAACGTTTCGACTTGGGTATCAAACATAGTCCTGTTGAGCGATAGTCGATGGCGCTGCCAATAAACCTGTTGGCTCCTCGAACCCCTAAACAACAACGCCCTTTACCGCAACAATGTGTAAACCTAAGATCTGCGATGACGCTAGCAAATGGAACTTGGCCAGTCGGAGTGCCTGAGAAGAATCCTATTCTTCAGAGACGCAACTAGACTGTCTCCGAGTGTGCACTCACTACACGGACATTCGTTGATGCAATTATTAGTGCAAAGTCAAAGCCAAATCTCAGAAAGCAATCTATTTTATAGGAGCCAAGGAAAACACGACCACACTCTGCTGAACGGACAAACATATTATTATTATTATTATTATTGTAGACCCTTAGATATGCCCTGACAAATGTGGCGTAGATTGGTAACACTCGTGACTTTCGTTCAAAGCCAAGGTCGGGAATTCCACTTTTTAATTTTCTTATGCTGGCGAAAGGACACAAAATAGACGGACAACGTCTAAAGCGCAAAACTGAGATGCGTAATGTAGCTCGTTTTAGTAGCAGCAGTCTACTTGATACATGTAGTAGTTTCCCAGTTTGCACGCTCACACCCCGAGACGGGCTGGAACAGTTTCTAGCCAGCTGGTATGCAGTTAGCTTGTGGGCCATCTACCTCTGCCCCTTTGCAATAGCTATGCCATGCCACTCGCTCGTTTGTTTGCACGCACGCAGTGAAGTGACGAGGCAACGACGATGCGTGCCCACTTACGTGCTTTCCTTCTTACTTGGCTGGCCTGTATGCCACTTCATGGAGCAGACAGAACTGTTAGAGCGCCGAAAGATGCCGACGGCGGATCGAAAGGTGTAAGAAGGCATCGAAGTGTTCTTCCTCTGGCCTGCCGTCTTCTGGTTGTTTGGCGCAGCCAGAGATAGACAAGAGGCGATAGACAATGTAGAGAAGATGAGACAGAAAGCAAGTACGAGTGCGAGTCGAAAAGGGCACGCAAGCCAAACGGATAAAGTGAAGGCAGCACGTTAAGGTGGCTGCATGTCGTCTTGCCTCTTCTTCTTCACGATGAGGCTAGGTGGCGAACCGAGCTTTCGTAAGGGTGGGTTTTGGGGAGGGGCCGGGGGTAGCGCCGAACCAATGCTAAAAGCAAAGTTTAGCAGGAGGAGGAAAAGCAGTAGCAACAGCAGCAGTTACCAACCACGGCGGCTGCACGGCGGATCAGTTAGAGATAGAGAAGGACGGAGGTTGAGGAGACGCAGCTCGAGGGTGTTGGTTTGGGAAGGGGGGGGTAGGAATAAGAGAGAAACGGGTCCTCCTGAAGATGAAAAGGCAGGCGGCATGCTTCTGCTTGCTGGCGGCCGGTGCTTCAGCTGGCCAACTTTCTTCTACGACGCACGCCCGAGCGACCGTCGGCCGCCACAGAGCTAACGTGCCCTCCTCGCATCCGTGATACGCGCCCCGTCGTGACAGCCCCGTCGTTCTCCGGCACCCGCCGCCGCCGTCGTCGTTTACGCATGCGATTGCGTAAATCCGACTACCCGGGCCGCCCGGATAAAGCCTACAACCAATAACAGGAGCGGTCGTGGTACTTGCAGTACCAGTCGTCGTCGTCGTCATCATCATCATCGTTGTACATCGTCGTAGCAGAAGCTGCAAGAGCGGCCCAATGCATCAGCAGACGCGACCATAGCAGCAGCCGCCGAGTGGTGGCAAACTACCACTAGGGCGGGAGCTCCGAGGAAGCGCAGAAGCGACTATACTACAAGGATCTGCTGTGTGGCTTGGCGTTGCCAATTCGAGCCATTGGGCCCGAATAAGACTTCGAATAGGGTTCGCCAGACAAGAAAAACGCTGCCACCATGGCCACCTCTACCACTTGACGAACGACAACGACCACGATGAAGGCAGCATGCGTTCGTTCACCTTATACGGCCCAGGTACGTACGAACAAGCTACCTTGTGAGAACCCCAGATGGGGAGACGGGCAGGTAGACAGGCACAAGCTGTGTTGTGGTGGTACCAGTGGCAGCCGTAGTAGTGGGAGCGATACGAGTAAAAGGACCTCGATTGCGGTGTTCAAAGAAAGCAGTTCCGAGTAGTCCGAGACATCGGAGGCGAGTCAAGAGAGGCAAGTAACAACCTCGGCGATCGCGGCAGGTGGGCAAAAAGGCGCATCTCGCCGCTCGCTCACTTTGATTATCTCTGATTCGCGCAGAAGTTTGTTTACGGATCTACGCTAGAGTTGTGTGAGCTGCACCTATCGCGTTGTTTCCGTAGCGTTCGTCTGCCTTTCCCGCATTGCATCTGAGCTGATTACTCCACTTGGCAACGTCCTGTTCTAGTGCACTTAATTGGTGCGTCTCCCTGTAGTTGGCTAACTGTAGAGAGAGGCTAGTTTAGCAAAGTGTTTTTCAATTTGTATGCTTATTTGCTAATATTGTTGTTGTCATTATTGCTCGTACTGTACCCTTCATTAGTGTTCCAAGCTTGGACTTGTCTAAGCTTGGAAGGCCTGCCCGTATCGTACCGGTTTAAGCAACAGTGCCTTATCATCTTATCCCGGAACGTACTGTGAGTCCTGTTTTTGGAGTGAATGGAGGCGTCAAAAAGTGCGTCCATAAATGTCAAGTCATCGTGCAACTTCGCGTTAGGCATACAGCCACTTAAAGGGCGGATCAACGAGTTACACTGAACGGCTAAATTGAGTGGAAACTTTAACGTGCAACGTACACAGAGCACCAGTCCTCCTAAAACAGTGCATCGCATGACGTGAACGTGCCTTGCACATGGAGGAGGAACCACGCGACGACGCCTCGGCTCTCAAGGTGACGCGCATACAACAAACTGAAACCCACAAACCTGGATGAGGGGAACTAATGCAAGTCGCATATTCCAGATAAAAAGGACCGCTCAAGCAGAGTTGACCCAATTTGTGTAAAAACACTTGGGTGTTTTTATTAAAATTAAGGTCCCTACGGTATTTGACAGCGTAGGGGCCTTAATTTTACGCATAACGAATCCGGAATTTAGAACGGATTTAACACAAGTTGACTTCAAAGCGAGCCAAGCAATTGCCGAGACAATCTAGATAGACACGGCCAGACATGAAGCGGCCACACAGAAGCGGCGCACCATCCCAATATCTTATTTGGGATGTAGAAGAACGTAGGTCACTCATACCAAAATGTGGGCAATCCGAATTAGGGGAACACGACATAACCAGTAGGCACAAAGCGCACCAAATATACTGTTGGATAACTAAGTTGCTACTTTTTTTGGTGCGTTTTATTTGCAGAATCGTATGAACTTAGGCATAGACGTCTCCAAGCACACTGCTATAGCAGGTGGCACAAATGTTGATATCTTTAACGACCCTAAGCGGATGCGTTCATTGAGGGCGTGAGCAGATGAGCCTACATGAAGCGATTTATACCAATGGTGCGTGATTTGAAAAGGTAGAAATGCCACGGACCTGATTCACACAGCCGCGACCAACCTTGATCAAAAACAGACTGAACTCGTCGCAAAGTAAATATTCACAGTGCACTTGGTGCGTGTTCCTGCAGTTATTGCCAGGCACACATGGCATACACACGTGCGAATGGTCACTGCGAAAGGCTGTCCAAACAGCAGGGCGATACAAAAAGCGGGATAGTGCTAAATGAACCATGGTCTGCCCACAAATGCAAAGCAATGCAAATTGAAATATAGCGCCAGCACAGCGGCTAGAGTCGATATGGTTTAATTGATTTTTCAGGACTAAAAAAATACAAAAGTGCTAAAATATAAATACGACGTAAAGCTATATAGAGCATATATAGGCTATAGAGCTCATTTTGTCCAAGAGGTCGATTCCTCTATACCTATAACCTTCAATTAGTGAGTCCAGCGTTTCGCGTTTCTCCTCCGTAAAGAAATAGAGTTAACTGACGAGTAGCACGCACAGTGTAAGGAGGTCTATGACGACAACTTATAAAGAAACTCAAGGGACGATTTTACGAAAGAGAGCATGTCTCAATGCGCTTGCGATACAAATTGCCTAAATTGCCGAGCTATTACTTTAGATGCGAAAACATCCGCGTCTTGTCTCAGCTATAGCAGGTCAGGACCTCGCCCACTACGTTTTAACAGCAGATCGAATCACCTAGGGAGTCGCCCTTCGATAACCTCCAGAAATTGGTTTGCCTGGCGTATAGAGATTAGTCATTATTGACCTTCATAAGTTGTACATATTCCCTAATAAAATTACGCTTTTAGCCCTAACACATGAGTTGGCTTTTGTCTAGTTCCTATGAATAACACCACTTTATTTGTCATGAATGGTGCTTTCTATTATATTATATTTTTTAGCAAGACACCTATCACATACTCGATCACGACTTACCGCATGTATATCAATGACGATCATGACTAGCAAAGATCTGGAACAGGCGCGCATTCACAAGAACTAGCGTCGAAGATGCTTAAATCTAATGTACAAACGCAAGAACGATGCCATAGATCCGTTAAGTTACCGTAGTTATGCATTGATTCGTGTGTTCTACAAGCTTACTACTTGCAACACCAATGGCCATGTGCAAAAACTGCGGTAACGTCCAAATAAACGTCGCCGCATTCAATTACCTTAGAACCGCCTTCGTTAGGGAACTCAGCGACGGCCTTTTAAACGCCATACAACACAACCTCGCTATAAGATGGCACACCTAATAAAACAAATGTTACCGAGAACTGCATCGGAATAATAAAAATTAGCCGGGCTACGTCGAAGGTTACGCAAACAATGAGTGTAGCACAGAGAATGCCCAATAGTTCCCCTTTTTCCTCATTATTTATGTGGCTGAACTAAGCCACGTTCTCAGCAATACTAAGAACCCGCATGTCTTCAACGCAGATGGCTGTTGAATTCGATCAACCATAGAGAGGGGAACAATATGAGCTTCGTTCTAATTAAGTTCTCCAAGGAAACTGCTGTCACTACCAATCGTTCAAAAACAAGGAATTCCTAGTTATCAGAGGCATACTTTTTAGACTACCCTGAAATTGGAACAATCGATATCGAATATGCCCAAACCAGTTTGACTAGGTTTAAGGGGGCTGTAAACTTCGTTTAAATAAACTTGTTTTTGAATAGAATAGGCGGTGATAATATTTTGTTTAGGAGCGAAGGTGACATTACAAATTTCTGTGTTACCGATTAGGCTAGCCTGACCTCACTTCATAAGAGTATGCAAACGTACGAAATAATTATTTTACCTTTTAGAAAACCCTGTAGGGCAGTTGTTCCCCATGCCAGCCCATACGCTCATGTAAAAGCGATTCTAGCGTGCATGCGGGCGGGGGGTCATAAGCGGGTTATCGTTAATCCACCACTGCAAATTGAGCATTAAATATGCCCTCTTGTGTAAAGGAAGTTTATCGGTATAAAGCACAAGCGCATGGATCATTGCCTGGGTGTATTTCTTTCGTCGCAAAACATTGACGGCATTCAACAATTACGTGTCTGGTAAGCAGTAGGCCGTCCAACTTGAACTCGCTGATCCCGGTGCGAGTGTACTTGTCTCAGTTGTTTGTTGCAGAAAAAGGTTGAAGCAGATTTCCTTGCACGCTTGCTCTTCACACAATGTTTATAGATGAATCAAGAAGAATCTGCATAGGACATGTCCGCATGCACGTTTCTCCGCAAAAGTTTTAGCTGGGATGATAAACCGGACACTTCAGAGCAGGATCCTACCTGTACGGCTGGTAGATGTTGCAGAAAGTATTTGCTCTAGAATGTGGTTCAATAAAGCAGCTTAATGAAGCGTCAGCACACAACGACGGTGTAGTACAGGCTCACTAAGGGGCTACCTCCGGCAATCGATAGATTGACCGATGCTACGAGTGCAAGCGTACACGGCGTAGATATGGTCACCAAGTTCTGACCACTAGCTTTCCTTTACCATATCGAATTCTGTTCACCACCAGACAGTACACCGTAAGAAGTTTTGTCACCCAGTTCTGTGCATTTGGATTTTAGCGTAGCAGAGTAAATACTAGCAGCACAGACAGGCAGACAGCAAATCGTCTAGCAGGGATATGTAGTACAGCAGAGCTAGTTACCGCCTACATAGCGCGACGCCATGATTTAATATTATTATTATCATCGTTATTACTACTCGAAATCGTTGTTACAACGAATTATCGGTGGCACCATATAAACAGTGTGCAATAATGTAATCATTATACCATCTTTTTAACTATTTATAAAACTTTAATTCAAATCCATGTACTATTATGTGTGCGCTCCACTGGTATGGTGAATTACGGTTTGACAACTTGCAAATACAACGTCTGTCGTAAATACGCTTCGTCGCGCTTGCAATATACTCAAGAATAAGCAAGTAAGCGATTCGTGCAAAATAAAGAACAGCTATTATTACTACTCTCTCATGTAACTCTAGTAAAGAGAGCCCTCGTACTGAAGAAAGAGTAGCACCCGTCTGAGTGCTTACGGGTGTCGAACTTCCTAAGTCGAAAGTTAAAGTAGAGAACTTCAGCAACGATTAGAACAACACAACTATAGTATTTTGTCATCTTTGTTAATGTCACCCAGGTCTGTGTATTAAGATTTTAACGTGGCACAGTAGATGCACTGCCGTAGAAATGGAACTCGAAGCCTAATAATCTACTGAAGATTTGAAAACAATTATTCGTTACGTTGCGACCTTATATAAAGTAAACAAATCCATAAAACAAGAAGTGGGTCGAAAAGATGGCAAAAGCTAACAGAAATCACACTTAAGTGCTATATATACACAATGAAGCAGCGGGCTCCACAGGGACATCGGCTGTCTCAAAAGTTTAACAGTTTCAAAGATAAGCAGCTTTTAAAGTGTGCTGCCTCCAAATGCCGTAAAGCCCTTGCGAATAAAACTTGAGTCTCGGTAACAGTTCGAATTGGAAACAATGTCTTTATTTGCTTGCTAATCGGCAACGTTGAAAGTTTATTTTCGCCGTGTTACGACCCCGTCTTACTGAGAAAGAGGAAAATATTTGACTTTTTTCTGCTTATAGGCCCGCGGCTATTTTAAAAGTCGAATCAGCCTGATCACCCTTTTTAAGTTAAGACATAACAACGCACACTCGCGGTAAAACGTCGTGTTTTAGTTCCTTTGGGGCTTCTTCAATGTCTGTATCCACAACGTTTTGTTTACCTTTTTTCATATTTATTTGCAGTTTAACGCCTTTGCATATTATCACAAGTTATGCAGAATGGACGCTCATACGTAATATACATAAAGGTCGGGTTTATTTAGCCTAATCATAAAAACTAGCTAAACGTAGTATAACAACGTGACCTTGATTAAAAACCTAGGCCGTGTCACGCAACCGCTTAATATTTACCGGCCCATTACAATGTGCAAGGAAATACATACAAACATTCGCCCAGATAGTACTATTAAGCCTTTCTTTCGAAAGAATTAAGCCTACATTTTGTAATCGTTTTGCGCCGTGTAGGTGTACTTTGATTAGTTTAAGGTCAAGTACACGGCATTTCTGACTGAGAGCATGACTACGAGGGAGAAATTGGCGGATACTAAAGCCGATCGACTGGCCGTCGATGGATGAAGTACTGCTGTCTAGTCTTTTCCGAAAATGGCTGTAAAGTTTCACTGAAGTCGCAAAGTAAGAATTACCTTTACTTCATGTCCTTCGTCTTCCTCTTCTCTTTTGCTTCTCTGCGTATTTTGATATGGCAAGGCTGGGAGTCGACGACTAGAAAAGGATATTTTTTGTATGCATAAGCCAGCGTCGGTCAGCGTCGCAGTAATATAATGTGCTGCAGAATCGTCAATAAATGCAGAAAACTTTAATAGGTCTACGTTCCGATAGTGATGCAAGGAAATAATGGCCTAACCTAATCCACTGGCGTTGCTGAGTGTCTTGTTCTCTTGAGGCGAAAGTTGTTTGTAGTTTTTTTAGAAGATTCAACAAAAAATCTTTAATTTTGCTACTTTCAGGTACTTATCAACTCGCGGAAATGTTGTTGCCTACTTGCTAAAATATAGTATGCAACAGCGTGCAGTTGGTCTTCCTTTGCAACTTTTAACACGAAACCTGAAGCCTAAACCCGGGAATTACAGAATAGCTCTGGCTAAGTAAGTTTTATTACGAGGCTACGTTCTGACGGCTCTATCCACCGAGAGCTTGTGAGGCTGTGCCAAGCTGTGAAAAGACAGCAGGTCCTCACTGACTTTTCTTCCGCATTCTTTGTAAACATCGTTCCGTATGTTGAAAATACTTCTCCCAGATGTAAACGCTGTTTTACGAATTCTTACGTATTGGCTTTTATTTTAGGCGTAGATCATTGTTGTCTGCATAGCCCCCTCCCCGCAGCGGAACTTTATCGCCTTTTTTTAATTAAGTTTGAGTTTTAGAACATAAGGGAGTTGCAAGTGACGTACATCTGCAACATAGCCATCTATTGCTGCAGATGCAAACGACTGCGGGAATAGAGTACCAGGTTACCTGGGTACATGAGCGTATGTATCTGTGGGTTCTGTGATAATAGCAATTGCGAGTACATATTGTGCAAAATGCTTATACAAAGCATTCCTTGAATTTTGTCAAGTGTGATTTTCTGCCTCGTTGTTTGGTTCAGTTTTTCCAACCACATACACTTAACGAGAACTTAAGCGTTGTGAAATGCAGTTTTGTTGAATGAACCACGTTTGACATTAATAAAGAAGAAAAATAAAGCTACGATGATGCAACAGGAGCGTACAGCTAGCTCTGTACATTCGCATGTTATATACTTTGAACGCAGTGCCTGTAAGCAGGGTTGTAAGAATTTAATAGTGGACTGGAAACATTATTGGCTTATGTTATCGATTTTCGCGCGTAGAAGCGCATGAGAGACTATGACGCTGGAAAAACATGGCACAGAATCAGCAGTCAACGAAAAGGGAATCGTATTTGCTTGCAAACGTTAGTTACTCTATTCAAAACAAAGTTCAAATCAGGTACTTCTAAATGTCAAGCATCACGTGAGTGTTGTTTCCTAATCCCGAACTAAAACGAAATATGTGTTCTACATGTCCTTAGGTAAGCGCCTAGGTAATCAAGTGCTTCATGCCGCTACCACGTCGATATTGTTCACGCGGTGCTATCTGTACATAAACGGCGTTCTACCTGCGACATCCGCTAGTGAGCCTCTGGGAAAACGACATTTGCACACTCTCATCATTGATCTGTGATTTATGGAGTTTGCAGCATAGTTGGGAAATAAGAGGATTTTGTGACGTTAGCTTAAAGTTACACTAGGTATCGGCAAATGTGTTCTAAATACTCGTAAAAGGAAACAACAGACGGACCATTTTCTAATTTTTTTTTTTTTTTTTTATGTTTTTTTTTTTATGTTTATAACTAAATATAAATATTGCAAAAAAAAAGCAAACGCCCTTAAGATGTCTAACTTTCGGGTTTCGCCCAAACGCAAAAATAATCTGCATCGGAACTTTTAATAAACTTGTAATTTTTGCATTACCACTTAGTACATGTTCCCAGATATCACCGTAAAATTCACATTATATGAATACATATTTGCAAAGATTGTATCGCGAAAATAAATATCTACAAAAACGGTCGTTAATGCAGGCTTATTTCATTGGTTTCATATTTTAACAAAAATCTCTAGAAAAGTCTTTGGTGGGTATGATTAAACACAGCCTAAGTGTAACACCTGTTTGATGTACCTTAGTTCATAGCTGGTATTTAGCCGACATGAGGTGGTATTGTAGAAAAAGTCGAAATACTTTCAATGTTAAAAGCGTCGAACGGCTTTATTGTCGACTCACTATAAGCTTGCCTGTTTCGTTGAAGCAGCCTTCAGGTATAACTTCTTTTGACACGTTAATCGTTAAACCATTGTGTCTGCTGTAATTTCGCATTCTCTAGCTTTCCAGTTGCCTCTGACTGTGCCAACACTTTATTGACGCATTTACAAGAACAGCTAGCGCATCCGGGGTATTCCGGCGTGAATAATAATATACAGCTCGTATGCGCCCAATTATTTACTGTCTGGCTTTTACTTACTTATCTTACTTACGATTACTTATCTGTCTGTTACCCCAACCGACAGAAACTTCATACTCCTTTGCCGAAGCACAAATTGTCATTGAGGTATTAAAACACATAGTGGTTACCGTTGTTACAGAAGCTTGTGCGCACGTTACCGAATTACCCGGTATTTTTGTTTGGCAACCGGTGCTGCAGAATAAAACCAGTATTCGCCGAGTGTCGCCGACCAATACTGAAATATTGCCTACCGACATCCTACACATACTTTTGTATATTATGTATTATTATATATGCTTTTGACACCATATATACGTTGTTTAAACATACGTTTGAAAACGTACACGCAAATATTCATGGAAGCGGAACGAAGCCGTGAGATAGTCAACGTATGATGTTGAATTGAAATACTGTGCAACGAAAAAGTAGCAAATCACGGAAGACTGTTTGTCTCCGAGTCGCTGCACCGCGCCGATCGACAACAACAATTTCCGACATCTGCTCTGAAATCTCGATTTCCGGTTCAGTTTGGTCGAGTGGTAAACTCTGACCCTGTTCGCTTGCTTGCTTGCTTGCTCACGAGATAGTAGAACAGTCTACGGCCACCCACGGCACCAGACTGCAACGGCCGGACTCATTGCTGGCTATGCAGGCGTCCAACGACGTTCGTCCGCAATCACCGAGGACAAAACTCCAATTTCCGGATTTGCCCGTCCAACAATTACTACAGCGTGCACATAGCCCGTTAACTGATCGATTTTGGGGCTCCCATCGATAAAGCCGACCGCCATCGTGTCAGCTTCACCTAGTAGTGATTGGACTCCTCACAAATGTTAAAGCTTAATGCGTTTTAAACAATGACATCTCCGCTTGTGCTTATGTACAGCTGTGTTGATGGTGCATATAGTCTACCCTATTCGGTAGAGCTTATCATATATGTTGTTGCCAGTTTCGGTTTTCCGTGTTACGCGTTTGCATCGACGGCAGTAGAGGCTTCTACTGCCTTATATATATATATAAGATTTGCTATATATCGTTTTTAAGTAAAAGCTTGTCATAGTGTCAAAGCAATTAAGCGACACAAATACTCCATTCTATGAAATTACTTCTAAGTGGCATCACTTTAATTTGAAGCCCACGGCAGCGTAGTCCGGGTACAGCAACGGATATATTTTATTTCGGAATTATATGAAAGCTACAAACGGCTGACCTTATCTGGTTTAGCATATCAGTTTTCCTTTACTCGTTTGTTAAGTAGAGTTTAGAGTTGTCATGGTAACCTAATATGAGTTTGCCATCATTCAGTCTTATTTTTTTTGAACACTTAACTTGAATCAATCATATATTCTATTTTCTAAAGTTTAACAGTACTGCTCAAATACAAATCGCTATCGTATCTCAATGGCTGTCTGATTGACCTCGTCATTCGAATCTCTTGCTGAGGGTAAGGGATGCTGAAATGTACCAAGCGGTTTTTGTGACATTTAAACAACCGTCAATAAGCGTTGTCATTTGCATTTAATTGTTCATAACCACAGAGGAACGGCGGCGCTCAATAGATACAGTTTCCGTATATAAAGAATACGCTGTTCAGCTTATCAGAAGACCCGCTCGAAAATGAGCTCCTGAAAGCTTTGTTGCTTGTGCTGTAAAGCCTTATACATTGGTTGCGATAAAACTCTCTTCTATTAGATTTCCAAGCAGTCGACTTACGAGGCTCACAGGCAAACGATTAAACGTCGCAAATGCAACATACAAAACAAACACACGAACAAACACATACAAATACTAACTACACTCGTGTAGATTAGTAAGTCTTATTCCGCAGTAGCAGTAGAGGTCTGCAACTGCACCGCCGGAGGACACTTTCATCTTGGGTAGCTTGTGCGACGCATCAATACCTGATCTCGTACCGCACCACGATGTTGGCGGTACTCTTCAGACGTTTGCTTGTGCGCGTTCTAACGAATTGTCCGGTCATTTTGTTTATAGGTGTTACAAAAAAAAATGCTTTTTTTAAGTTGCCTGCAATGGGCATTTGCCAAACAATGATCAGTTCGCTCACAATCAAGCCAACAGTGTATTTGACGTTAGTTTGCATATAAACGTCCCTTAACTATTCAATACAATTAGACATGCCAAAAAACAAAATTCTGGTTACAAATATATATATATATATATATATATATATATATATATACAGGTAGTTCAATAAGTTCTTAGAATAAAAACCGAGAATTTTCCAAATCATGTTTTTAAATTTTTCTTATTCGATATACTCCCCGAGAAGCTCAATACACTTTTCCCACCGAGATTTCAGAGCTTTCATACCTCTTGAGTAGAATTCCGCGTCGTTAGACTGAAAATAGGCATTGACAGCAGCCTTAACCTCTTCATTGCTGGAAAAACGCTTTCCACCGAGACTATTCTTCAAATGTCCGAAGAGGAAATAATCAGAGGGGGCCAGGTCTGGAGAATAGGAGGGTTGTTCAATAAGTTCGAACCTCAGCTGGGCCAGTTTTGCCGATGCTTGCCGGGACTTGTGTGCAGGAGCATTGCCCTGGTGAAACCGGACAACCTTCTTCTGCAAAGCGGGCCGTTTCACGATGAGTTCTTGCTAACGGCAGTCCAACATAATATTATGCAGTCATGCATAATATTCTCCTGTGATCGTTTTACAGCTCTCAAGGTAGTCGACCAGCATTATTCTACGTTGGTCTTAAAAAACTGTAGCCATCACCTTTCCGGTCAATGCCGTTGTCCGCACCCTCTTCGGAGGTCCTTCATCAGGTGCACACCATTGGCAAGATGCTTCTTGGGTCTCGGGAGTGTAGTGATGAACCCGGCTTTCATCGACGGTCATGAATCTGCACCAAAAATCCGACAGATTGTTCGACATCTTGGCCAAATTTCGCTGTAAAGCCAAAACAGGCGCGTCTTTTTAGCCTTGGTTGAGCAAATGCGGCAGCCATTTTGCTCTAAGCTCTTTCATCTTCAAGTTTTCGTGTAGGATAAAATGCACACTGCCTAAACTAATCCCTAATGCCTCCGCTATTTCCTTAATGTTCATTCGCTTATCTGTGCCAAGAATTTTTTCGCACTTTCTCTACGTTTTCCTCATCAGTTGCTGTTTTTGGCCTCCTGGACGTAGTTCATCCTCGGTGCTCCTGCGACCTCTTTTTAACACATTAATCCAGTTGGAAACAGTGGCAAATCATGGCGCAGAGTCACTGTACGTCTCGTCTAACTCAATTTTTACTTGGGTCGCATTCCAACCTTTGAAATAAAAATGCTTGATAACCACTCGAAACTCTTTTTCTCCATTTTTAAAAACCACGCCGATACGTTGCACGGGAAAAGCTATCAAACGAAATCGCAACGGCCAATCACCATAATATATTGAGTGCTAGCAGTCGAAAAGTTGCAGTTTCTATTAGCGGTGAAAGCGTGCCAAAATTCGAATTCTAAAAAGCTCATTCTAAGAACTTATTGAACTACCTGTATATATTAGAGCATATTGCAGTCGGAACGCATGCACGAAAAAGTGTGCAATTCGATGCAAATTTTTTTGCTGCAACGACTGATATTCACCAAAAACCATTTCTATGGCCTTTTAGCCCAGTGTGCACTCTTACCAATTCTACGCAGTCATACAAATGTCTGAACTTATAGTACAGTGTTTCGTTCTGCGTATTGTTGTGATATGCATTCATCGAGTTTACCTGAAAAAGTGTGAACGTTATTATTATTATTATTATTATTATTATATAGAGACTACATTTTTTGACGGTCTGCCTGAACGTCTCCGATGTGCGTTTATGTGGCACGTCTAGTATCCAAAACAAACCAGTTTCAAGTAGAATTTAAAGAGCCATATCCAACCGAGCAACTATGCCTAAGGAATTTCGGCAAAGATCAGCTGTGTTCTCCCGCTTCGCGCCGGATGGACTCCTAACGAGATTTTAAAGTTCCATCATTTTCAGAAAACGACAGCTTATAAGATTGCGGCTTAGTGTGCAGCTGGAAAAGTAGAACTACAGATAAAAGCGGCAAATATACTCCTCACGCCGTGTGAAGACTCCCCAACTAAGTGAGGCAGTGTATTTTGGATGATTCTTCTACTTTCATACGCGCTTCGAGCTCTAAATTTGATGTGTCATTCTTGTTCACGAGAATCTTAGATATCAGAATTATACCTTAAAATTCCACAGCTTATAAGATTGCGGCTTAGTGTGCAGCTGGAGAAGTAGAACTACAGATAAAAGCGGCAAATATACTCCTCACGTCGTGTGAAGACTCCCCAACTAAGTGAGGCAGTGTATTTTGGACTACATAGATACCACGCTTACTCTGTGGTAGCATTGAGTTGCACTGAAGAAGAACGAATGCTCATATTCAGGCTAAGTATCTTTATCGTTATTTTTGGGTAGCACGGAATGAGATAGTGAAACGACAAATTAGTCTCTTGAAAAAGGCGTGAAACTAAACAGACAAAAGCCCATCGTCTTGGGCATGCCTTGCACCCAGTTTAGGGAAAGCATACAATCACAAGGGGTTGCGGTGTTGTTTGCAAAATGTGAGAGATATCGTTTACCGTTGAATTTTTAGATTGGAATCAAACGTGAAACACGGCTTTATATTTCAAGCAGTTTGCCGACGTACAGGACAAACTCGCACACAAGTATCTTGTATTGTTTTGATAGGAGAATGCATTTTTACTATTTATTTAGTTTCATAATAGACATGGAATGTGTTTATTTTTGTAACGAGCCCCTAGAAGCTCTTCCTTCTGCTGCGGAAACTCGCCTGTTTATTTTGTGTCGCTAGTCTTCGGTATAAGTATGTTGACACTGACTGACACCCTCCTCCAGGCCGTCCCATTTCTTCCGCCATAGTGCGAAGCTAAGCTGTTGCAACGTTTTCCTTCGGACGTGCACTGTCTTCCCACAGATGGCGGCGCTCTTGCGCCTTGAGATACCAGGGAATAATTCCGGCGCGTAGAAACGCCGCCGTTTTGGTCACAGTCCGGTACGTTATGACCACCATAAGGGCCTTCACCCGTAGAGCCGGGCGCAGACACTGCAGTCCGTTGCGGTTGTTAAAGTGTTCAAGAGCCTGACGGGAGCTCCGTACAAAACGCCTGGCTCGACCACGGACATAGTGACATAGCGTCGCTCGCGGAGTTTCGGGACTTAAAGGCATAAGGTATAAGGCGTGCGAAATAAGTGAATTGTATTATTTAGTACTAAGGCGACACAACTGTCGAGCTGGGCCAAAAAGTATTAAAATGCATGTCAATCTAATAGGTAAGTGAGTGTTTTTTTTGCCGTCAGCGCGGCGTAAATCCATCGTCTGTTTTGCACGGATTAATGATCAAGTCTACGATTGTCAAATTTACGCACGTCAACTCCAGCGCCTTTTCGGAGCTTCTTCTGCGAAATGACGCTCCCCTGACCCTATAGGCACGATTCACGGTTATGCAGAGCGTGCGAATACGAACGCCCATATAGCGGAGAGATGTTTGTCGAGCTCTTTTGCCTGCCATCAGCACGGTTTTGTCTCTGTGGTCTGGTTCGCTCGGAATCAACTAGTCCAGTCCGGACCGGCCCTTGTCACCCTCTGTGAGCCAATAGTTTGGTCGCGCACCGAACAATCGAGGCATCGGTGGCGTCTAACCAGGCCCTGGTTGGCCGTGAACGGCCGCCCGCTTATCCACGCGTCATCACCCGTTTTATCACTGAGCTAGTAGTAGTAGTAGTAGTATACGCCAACCATCCCAGCTGATGTCGACGATATATTCCCGCGTGTCATCGAGTTATGGGTCTGCATAGAGCGCGCTGCGACTTCTACTAGCACGACCGCTGCTGCTGTTACTGCTAAAATGCAAATTGACGCCTGCCTTTGGCGGTAGCCTATCTCGTCGAGAGGTCGACAGGGGGCCGTGATACATCGACTTCGCCAGCAGCAGCAGCAATAGCCGGAAGCATGGGCACGACCCTCTGCCACCACCGCCGCCTCCGCATGGGCCGTCGTTGGGACAGCGGTCGAATAGAACGGAACTAAATTGGGAGCGGAAGCGGCCATCGGCGATGCCACTGGAAGGGTGGGCGTTTGGGTGGTAGCGTGTCAGCAGTATTATGGCCAACGTCTCGCTTCTGGCCTAAACTGTGGGGTCTCCTTCCCAGTACTGCTAACACACTGACGTCGCCTTCACTGACGCCACTTCCCCAACTTCTTGCTTCTTGCTCCCCGATCGGAGCGCTTCGTCGTTTTAGGCGCGCTTATTCACCAAAGGTTTCATATCGCCGTCATCGTCATCATCGCTGTTGACGTTGTCGCTGTTGTTGTCGTCGTCGTCGCGTTCCGCCGTATTTGGCTTTCTTCCATGTGCTGATGAGAAGAAGAGTTTGGAGCGGGGGCACTGACAGACGCGGCAGCGGCGGCGGCGATTGGAGTCCATTGCGGTAAGCATCGGGGGCACAGGAATATTATCTTTTCCTCCCACCCTTCCTCCAGACGTCAACATTCTACTCCTTCTCCTCCTCGTCATCACCCTCGTCTTATTTTTCTTTCTTTTGGCTTTTTTCTTCCTCATTCTTATCCGCGTCGTCCTACGAGGGTTTTCTTGAAGTTCCCGCCACCTTCACCGTCGTCGTCGTCGTTGTCGCTGCTGGTGCTACTGATGTGGCTGTCAATGCCCTTGCCGTCCCCGTCGTGATCGCACCCATCACAGGCGGCTTCAACGTCACTGCCGTGACAGCTGTGAGCCAGCAACGTATGAACGTGCCAACGTCACTCACTAAACAAGAAGGACAGCCGCTTTCCAAACTAAACAAAGTCCAAACAAGCGCACACACACACACACGGTATACAGGTGTGTGTGTGTATCTGGTTGTATGTGGGCAGGTGAGATAGAAGTTGTTAAATGCGGGACACGTGACTGCCGGGGGGCGTCAGTTAGGCGTTGACAGTGGGCGGCCGGCTCGGAAAGCTAAACGGGAAGGATCAAGGGGTTCTCTCCTTTCGTCGTCATTTTGTTATGCGGCGCGCCAATACCGCATAGACAAACAAACAAGCGGACGTACGGACGGACGAAGAAAATCTTGGTAAGAAACGTGCGTTCTGCTTGTGTCAGCTTTTGCTAGTGGTAGAAGTAGAAGAGCTGGTAGTACGACTGAAACATGATATAAAGGAGAGCGTTGTGAATAGAAAGAGAGGTAAGGAGAGTGTTTTACGCAAGTTTTGGGGAGATTGAGACACGGCAACAACGAACACGTATGAGGAACGACATAAAACAACGTAGGTGGGAATAAAGTTGAAGTAATAGTAACCTGCCAAGATGGCGACGACTGCATAAGCACGGTTTTGTGTCCCTTTCTATTGCTGTACATTTTATTGCGACCCATGGCTGTCCACAAGCGTCAGAGAATAACCAGGACGCGCCCGTAAACGTGGTAAGTGGAATACTAAACTTACAAGAATTTTGCTTGACACAGGAGCAGTTACTCCGGGCTGGGGCATTGGCACTCCTACTTCTTCTTGGAGGCGGTATCGAACTAAATCCCGGCTTAAACTGCGCCAGCAGCCCGGAAGTACTTACAATCCCTAACAGCCGTATGGTTTGCAAGACCCGCAGATTGCTCATTTGTAGCACATTGCCCTTAGCACATCCTGGCTTGAGTTTAAAGTTTCGCGAAAGGTAGTCAATAAACTGAGCATCACCCACACTGCCACTCTCCGAAGTTAAAGTGGTGCCATTATCTCAGTATTATGACAACTTACGGCAACAGCAGCAGAATGACATCAGCAGCATAATTATATCACAGAGTTACGGTTATAACAACACCAGAGCCTAATGAGTAATGAACATTAAGAACACTCAGTGTCGGTGGACCGGGTGCATAATATCATAACGTCCAAACACGCGGGCCCGGCAAACAAATAAACGTAAGGTTATTAAACTTGTGGGGGATATGAATCTGAACTATTGGAAGTAATTGCCAGATGGAGCAAAATGTCTTCTGTGGAACGGCAAGGGAATCGAGTCACTTTTGAACGAGCCCGCGAAGGAGGAGCTATAGAAAAGCACGAGCCTGAGTAATTGACATTAAATTTATGACAGACTTTTTAGCACATATTACGCATTTTGGTTTTAAGAAGCACATTGTGTTCCGATAACAGTGTAACAATTCGAACAAAATATAACTGTCACTGCCGATTTCAATTGTAACTTGTCACAAGCCACCGAACGGATAGAAGCGTTTAGAGAAGGTACCCAAGATCTCGACCTTCAACTTGAGAATAGTAACACTGCTGCGGCCTGCATCATCTGGAGAACTACCAACGTGGTGGGTGTCCTCATGTCCACTAGTCGGCAGCAAAGATCCCTCATTACTGAAGCCGCATCGACGCATTCTGCCCATAGCATTTGTATTTCAAGGTTTTGCAAGGTTTTGCTCACTATAGGAAAGGATACCGCGCTGCAAGACATCGACAAGCCCACTGCTAAGCAGATCCCTCAACTGCAATTGTGCCGAGTGGGCATTATAATCAAAGATCTCATCTTAGAATGGCATGAGCTCAGTAAAACTGCGTTACACATGCACCCACTGTTTAAAGAGAACAGGCACATTCAAAGCTGCTACATAACTTCATTGAAGAACCCGCGTTTGATACAATGCGATAGACTAGGAGCCACTGAAAAAATACCACAAATTTCCTGGTCATGTAGGTTAGAGGATCACCAGGTTTAGTGGGTTTGTGAGTCCCACATTACCCAGACCAAAGGGTGTGCGTTATGCATTTTTGTTCCTGGCCCCTGTAGAAAAAACAGACTTGGAGCTAGCATAGCCAACCCGAACGACAGTCTCCAACTTAACTTTCCACGATTGTCATCACTATTTTTGATGTTTGATGCAAGTATTTTCTGGCACGTACGGCGACACTGCATTACGAGGCGATGTAGTACGTCTCTTTCGAAGTGACTGAGCCTTCGCTCTGGGACTAACAAGACTAGAATGGAATGACGCAAGTGCGATTTACGGCGGGAGCAACGAACGCATGCTGCTGCTGCTTTTGTCTACAACGACCAGTTGCAAAGCTGGATAAAAATAATCATAAATATAGCAAGAAGGTGGCGCGCGCGAACCGGGGCGAGAGAAACGTAAGAAGACAATACGGGAATGGTGAGCCCCAACCGAAGCTATCCATCGACCTATATAGAGTTAGGTCAGCTTTACTATGTGCGCTCGCTTCTCAGTCCCATGGGGCACATATACATAGATACACACACACACACACAGACACACAAATATTCTTAGAGAATGCCAGACCTATACAAAGACGAACGGCCGCCTATCACCCGCCACCCGTTCTTTGAGTAAAAACGGCCGAAACATTCCGATCGGTCGGAATCGATCACGCATACATAGCCTTCCTCCGACATGATTGGTAATCGGCACACTTACTTCCTTGCGATTGCCTATCTTGTCTTCTGCCGTTGCAGAGTTCTCTGGAGAAGTAGGGTACGATAACACGAGGTTATCGGTCGCAGCCGCCACATACGAGGTACCACGTTGTTCGCCAGCTTAGTTTTATGTCCGTAATGTACATGTCCACATTAATAAATTATATAGATGTTTATAAAAAAAAACAATAGCCAAAAAAATGTCAAATTTTTTTCCCTGAGCTTAAAATTTATCTCAATGATACTGGAGCTCTTTCGCTGTGCCAGCAAAGAGCCACTTTGCTGGCGGTTAAATCCGGCTCCACATACGCCGCAAAAACCTTGGAGAGGGCTAATATTTAGCATTTCACTTTGTATCTCTATATCGTGACCCGACTCTTGATCAACCCGTCAGCGGTTCTGTACATATAACAGGTATCCGCCCCAATAACTTACTGCGTGACCAGAAAAATTAAACCTGCCGGTGGTGATTTTGAAGTAGAGATTTTTAATTTACTTACAAAGCTTAAGCCAAATTTTTTTTTACCCCAGATGAGATGCTGCCATTTTTCTGCAAATCGTTCTGATCCTCTCTGAAGCACTCAAACTGATATTTTGTTTCTAACATCATCAAGCGACGTATTGCAATCCCCACAAAAAGGTTCCAAGAGTTGAAGTAGGATATCACAGCCCTGTATCGCAGTGCTTAATTATCCGTTGGATCAAAAATAAATTACTCGTGGCGCATATAAAGTGTTGTCTTGTACAAAACAAGCTACTTGATTCCGCTCAACATGGCTTCAGTGTTCATCGACCAATAAGTACTCAACTTTTTGAGGTGTCACAAGATTGGGATGTTTATAAATTTCCGATCTTCATTTTACTGCATATATTTTGACCAGAAGAGAAACATGGAGAGCATCGATTTACATGTTTTCATGGTAAATTGGTCCCGCTCTTATTTATTGAATTGGTGTCTTGAATTGACATGACGGTGGATTGTGATGTGGTGAGACTCCGCTAGATCAAACTCTCTAAGACATCCGTACTCTTTCTATTCAATATAAATTATATTACCTAATGTGTCAAGGGAAAGATACAAAAGGCGAATTCACCTTTTGTTCCTTAGCGTCCGTGGACGTGAATACCGTTGTTGTAGCGCCAAAAGAGCACAACGTAACCCTCTTGGAGCGAGGGGTGAATCACCGTACGCGGTGGTGTCAGCGATTCTTCATGGCACAATCGCCAATATTAGAGAGTTTCGATACGTGTGCAATATGTATGCTCGCGGCTGACGAACGCCTCAGCACTATGCCGGCGCGATAAGAACACAATGGCCCGTCAAAAGGTCCACGAAACCCCTGTGCCACACCCTTTCGCCACCCCCGGCATCGATGTCGTGGCGGCTTCTACCGCGCATATATTGCTTTTTCATATGGGCACCGGTGTTCGGGGTGCATTATTGGACTCGCGGCGGCGGAGACGGCGAAGCAAACGGCTTCGTCGGGTCGGCGGTTGCCAAGCTCAACAGGGCTATGTGCGATAGCCAGGTCGTGTATGAACACGCAGGCGCATAGATACATATACAGCTGTCTCCAAACGTAGATCGGCAACAAATTTTGCCCTATTTTGCGGCAAAGCCTCGTATAGCGGAACCGCTGGTCGACCACAGTTTGTACCCTCAGCTCCTTTAGAAGAGAGAAAAGCTAGTTTTTAGCAGAAGCGGCGACAGCACCACACTATTGCTTGTGGTGAACGTCGACGAGCCTTCACCGACGAGGTGTACCTATATATATGAAGTGGAGCACGGGGAATAGGCAAGACAGAAACAAATAAAAAAGAATCAACAGAAGAATGCGACGCCCGTTCGAGAACGAGCCGAGTATATGGGAAACGCTGGGTGCAACCCCTCCTTTGCTATCATACTTGACGTGCGTGTACTACTCTACGGTTTGCTAGAGTGCGTAAAAAGGTGCAAGGACATATTGAGCAACTCCCTGGCAAAGTCCTAGTTCGTTTTGTTAGCGTATTATTTCATGTCGTTGCACCTGTGGTAATCACCTTCTATCAATACTGTCGGGAATTTCTCTACCATTTGACTTGCCAAGCCTAGACTTGACTTGATGAACGTACTCTGGGTGGGCATTGTCAAACATCTTTTTGAGATGGACAATAGGGTGTCCTACAGTAAATTGGTTCTACGTTTTCGTGTTAACCTACAAACGCTTATTATTCTTTTTAGGAATGTAGGCTTACACGTTTTAATTGTAGAATAAAAACGACACTATATGCTGTTTATAGCGCTTAAATTGCTTGCCGAAATTCCAGCCAGACTGGCTCGAGAAGATGACCTGCTTCTAGCTTGTGTAAATTCCAATGTGGGTAAGTGTCATGTTACTGTGTGCGGCTCACTTCTAAAGACTGCAGGACCCGTCGGCTTCCGTAATAAGTGTCCCCAACAAGCGTCTTATCTCATTCTCTGCTTCACAGCCTTTTACGGCGAACTGCTCAAGACAGTGTCTATTTTGCATGAAGCCTGAAACTCACGTATTTTGCCCATCGAGTGATGGTGTCCCTGGAAATGTTTTAAAATTCTTGCACACCATAGCACTAGAGGGAACGGTTGGGCTTGACGATAGGGTCTCTGAACATGCCACCAAAATGGAGAGCTATATTAAAGCACTGTCATCCCGCTGTTTTCTTAGTGCTTGTAAATGATCTTCCTGCGAAATTAAAAGCCGGCACGCATCAAGAAATACCCTCATATTCGTTGACTATCTAGCTATCATCTCACGGAATTGATTCCGCTTGCAGTAATTACTCATTAAATGTGCTTCAGCACAAGCAGCTCAAATAGTTTTATTTCATTTTGTGGTTACAGTGGAATATAAATATCTAACTACCCTTAGGCTTGTGAGGGGTGCTACCAATCAAGCTTATCCTCGAGGCAGTCCCTCAATGTGCCCATAATTGCTGCCGCATTGCGGCGCTGAACCGCCAGAGATAGCCGCTGGAGTACAAAGTCGAAAGCTCTTTTGTCCCCCGTCGTGAGTTCAATTCGTTTGCCAATCTTCTGTAAAAGCGACCATGCCTCAGGGCCAGGTCCCCATAGTGTCTCCAATACTAGTGGCACAAAAATGAACTCGTTGGTGAGCTGGGCGTATTTGTTGGTCTTTAGACGTTCAGCCTTGCGTGCTGCGGAGCCAGCGGCTGATGCGCTAGCCTCCATGTTCGAGGGGGCGAGTATGAATTTACTCAGTTACAGTGTCGGTGACTGTAGCATCCCAAATAAGCGCCTTTCCCCTTTCAAAAGGGAAAAGGGTAATTACTTGTCGCTTTACATACATTTGTAGAAACTCCTTGGAGACAACCTCTAGTAAAACAGAATCTATGAAATTTCGTATTGGCTTGAAACTGGCTGGAATTGTCAAAATGCGCCTAATATAGGCGACAGTTGATTACGTGTGCCACTTTCCGGACCTGCGTGTAATAATTTCAGCTTTATACACGTGAATGGATGGTTTAACTTATTATTATTTGCTTGACATGTATACGTTAATACACATGTAACCCTTTTATACCAGGAGCCTTCAAGGCATTACCATAAGCGAATATGCTAAGATATTCCGGAAGTTCGCAACGGTCCCTAAAGGAGCTTAGAGAAACTGCTTGTAAAGGCTTTTAATTATGTTATAGCTTATTGGAACCCTATAAACCGTTCGTGAACATTATTCTCTCTCCTCTTTGTTCTAAAGATAGCCCCAACTGCAACGTACCGTTAAATCAGATTAATACGTTTTTGAAAGCTGCCCTTGAAGTTTACTACACTAATCGCAACCACCTCGTGTATGTGATGGCCTCCATTTCTTTATTTGTTGAAGAACTCACAAAGAGGTATGGCTTACCCAGAACAACTGCGTCTACAAGCATGTGGCGTACTGCAAGCTGATGATGTTAGCCCTATCATTTTATATGAAATATATATAGGGCCCTATCATTGAATATGAAATATACGTATAGAGAATGAGTCAATCGAGAATATTGTTAAAGAATGTACAGCCTTAGGGTGTAGCAGAGATATAGAGCTGTGGAAGGCCCTAGCTCCATAATCAAATAATAGAAAGGACCTGATCGGTATTACAAAGAAGAGGCTGTCCCAATGGAAAGCTAATACTCAGTAGGTATTGAAGTATACATGGATTATATGGGTGCGTAGGTAACATATATGCTGCCGCTCTAAGCGCCCTTGATATAAGAGGGTGACATGTGTATTTAGATGTACATGCCAAGCGAACAATAAATCAATCATATGAAAAAATAGTGTGATCGGATACCTGACGAAGGTTAAGTTGCAAGAATCTATATCGCAATACTAGATAAGCTTTACACAGTTGCAAGCAAATATCGGTGTACGCAAAGAATTTCATTGCTCAAGTATGCAAAGGTATGTTCTGCGACCAGCAGTGCGACGTTTGCCATTCATAACAATGCTTCACGCGCTATCGTTGGACAACTTATAGTAACGATTTCACGTGTATAGTGTAAAAACCACCGAACTTTGATTGAGAAAAACAGTGCAGAAATAGATAGTAGAGACAGACTTATACTGGTGTATAGTATACGTGGGATGTGGCAGTTTTTAGTCTTTTTGGGCGTCTTCTTAGGGGTTAATAAAACTTTTTCAAGAACATTCCTTTCAGTTGATTTGCGGGAATATCTTGCTTGTGAGAGAAATCACTAGTTTTTGTTACACCGAAGGGGCCACTGATAAATTGCATGATTATAGGGAAATAAAATAATAATTGATTAAGAAAGCAAAGCGTCTGGCGTGTTTGGAAGAAAATCATTAAGAAAATTGGTAGCATCCACCAACGCTAAGCGAAAAAGTCGTGTAATAGTTTATGTTTAAACCTCTGCGTTCAATACATTGAAATTTGCGTCGTGCTTTTAAAACAATCAAATTCGGGAAAGGGCTCATGTCATACAGATATTTCAGCTTGGTATCATATCAACCGTAGATGTAGTTTAGACCATGGATTTTTTAATTGTACATATATTGGAATATTTTTCTCTGATCAATTTCATATCTACAATTTTAGTTTTTTTCTATTTTATTCTCTGTATATGTTCTAGTTGCGTTTTAAGCCAGCATAAAACATTTCGAGAGAAAAGCACAAGGGTAACCCACCAAAGCTCTTAATATCAATACAAAAAAGACAAATTAATAATTCCGCTCTGATGTCCTCTACAACGTCCAATTCTTTAATGGCTTCATGCATTGGGTCTTCATTTTATTACAACAGGTATCAGTAGATATGTCGTAGAAGGTTTTTTTCTACCCTCACAGTTCACTGGGATTCGAAACCTAAGCGCATTTCTCTAAACGCGAAGGTTAAATGTGTGTGCTAAAGCCATTCTCTGTTTTAAAATTCAGCGTGGGCAGAAATCAGAGGAACCTATTAGAGATGTGCGTTGTTTTCATTTTAGCGTTATTAACGGGCGTATACACTACTTATTTAAAAAGGCATTGCGAAGTTTACGCAAAGATTGGGGTTAGTGAGAAACATTTATATACGAGATCTATATATACGAGATACGAGTACATGGCGAAAGTAGTTATCTTAATTTTGCACAGTGATGTATTTCTAATCCGAGGCTCATGATCATTTTGTTTAAATTACATTGAAATTTGCATCAAATATTGCGCTGCTTGTTGTGCCGTGCGGCATATGTCGCTGAAGACATATGTTAAATAGAAAATGATTGACTTTACAAGGGTTTATGTATTTATGCCCCTTAAAAGTACGATAATATAGATTTACCCTACCACCTAGACATATTTGCGGTTTTCATTTCATACAGTTTTATTGCAATCTTATAGATGCAGGGTTATCCAACAGCCTGCAAGACTGCATAATATGACCAAACTAAAAGCGACGTGTTTGTAATAACCTTAAAGAGTCCGGACATTGAGTGAAGCACGATCGTCTCTGTCATCAAGATAACTTTACAATGTGTATGGTGTACCAGTGAATTCGGCACTTTATGAAGTTTGTTCATGGTGGTAAGTAAGAGCTAATCACGGTTTACCTTACATCTTTGAGCCATTCTGGTCACAATCTAATATCGAATCTTTTTGTATACATTGATTTTTGCCGCCAAGTAAGATTGCTACTGGAGCTGCAGTGGAGGAATTTAGGATCTATAAGGCTTCTAACAATGTGTATGAAGTGTCATTTGGCCTATTCAAAACTGGCATTAGAGGACATTAGCCCAGGTGTGCGAATTCATCGAGGTACTCGACTTTTGTTTTTGTTTTTTATCTCCGATATTGTAGATGGCTGATGAAATCTTAGAACACACTGCAGTTCCAAGGTGGATAAGGCTTGTGATAGACTACACGCGTTTCGTAGAATTCGAGCCTAACGAGTTAAAAATGAAAAACAAATACCAGTGCTCTTGCAAGTTGCAAAAGACAGCCGACGAGGTCCGTCCTCTGTGTTCCACGAGTGCAACAACTGTCTGATTGCGCGCACGGCAGTCTGTAGCGCAGCTTATGCACACTAGCTGCGTCCAAAGAGACTCACAAACTAGAACGCCAATGTTCTTCTGATGCTTCGCTTTCTTCTGCGGGCGTTGCAAGATTCCCACTGACAAGGACAACAATGCCGGCAAGGTCGTGGACGACGTGGAGTGCTTCAGCCTTGTCAATGATTTACATCGACTGAAAAGCACAGCGACAATACGAAATGCAAACGACTATTTGATGACAAACAGCGACCAAATCATCCGCAACTTTGACAAGCGAGTTATTTTGTCGTTACGGTACGCTATCGGTGGAACAATAACCACAGCAGTAACAGCTACAACAACAACAACGTGCTACAACAACAGCAGCTACAACAACAATGAAAAAAGACTAGCAGCGCAGTCATATTGAAATCAAGACTGGCAATAGTCACAACAATCGGTTAACCTGTTTTGTTTGCGCAAAATTAATAACTACGGATATACAGCTATGGACAAACACAGCGGACCATGTGGCTAGAAAGCGTACTGCCTGTTTCACAATATACATTGGTGTGTGTGCATCTGTGTTTATACAATTGTGGTGGCTGCTCTTTATATAATACACCGATCGTGTCTTATTTTAGGCTTGCTGATTTCCAAAACAGTAATGTATATATATTTCTATTTATTATCTTGTGTAATCTGAATAGTTTTACCCCACTGAACCTGTGCACAAACAGAGCACATCCTTGTCTAGACCCTGGACATTTGAGCAACGTGTGTGTCGAAAACCGTTAAACTGTTACCCCGCTATATATCTAAGGACAGCCTTTATAGGCAAAAAGTGTCTGAATGTAAATATTCAGAATCGCTAAATCGTAGGGACGCTATGCATGCTGAAGGTATGTAAATGTTATATGTCAATTACAACTTCAACATAGCCTACCAACAACTCCCTCGGTTGTATAACCTAAAAAAAATCATTTCGGGGCTGACTCTCGGCCACGATTTAACGTTTATGGGACTGCTTTTCGCATTGCTTCATAGACAGACCCCCATAAATACAAATAGGCAACGGTGGGACTCGAACCCGCGCACTTATGTGTCTCCTCCGGTCGCGAGGCGCAGACGCATGCCACCACGCCACCGAGCTCGACCGGTTGTATAACCTGGGCCTCCTAAAGTCTCAAAGATATAATGACAAACATTAATAGAGTATCTAATAAAACTACGACACTCGGTTGCCTCTGTCAACTAAACAACGGACCAGGGCAGGCCACAGCGTGACTGAGCGTTAAAGGTGCTAAAGAATCAGTCACGGTAGAGTCTCAGACGAGTGCCCTCCTAATTCAAAGGTTCTCTCTCTGAACCATTCCATCAGTTTGACGGAAGTCGTTTGGGTACAGACATGCAGGCCACAGGATCTAAGGGCTGGAATATAGTTCAGAGCAACATGCGTACAGCCTAAGCTGCGCACGTAGATTATACTGTGGTACCTTAGAGGTGAGACCCTTTGCCTACAGCTGCATTTGTGTTCCTTGACTAGTGGAGTTCTAGATAAGAACAGAAACCGACAGATTCTAACGGCAAGGCTTTCTAGAACGGTCGACAAAAAAACGCTCCAAGGCGTGCCTAATCTATTTCGTCGTCTTTCAGATCAACAACATTGGTTAGACGAAGATTCTTCAGGGACGCAGGCCATTCTGCCTGTGAATTTGGGTCTTCGAGCGGGGGTGTTCCTGTGCGAGCTAGTAGTTTTCGGTCTGACCCTCAGCCAAGATTTAACGTCCACGGAACGGTTTTTCACATTGCTTCATAGATGGACCCCCATAAATACAAATGTGCAACGGTGAGGCTTGAACCCGCGCACCTATGTATCTCCTCCAGTTGCGAGGCGCAGATTTAAGCTATCACGCCACCGGGCTCGACTTCCGGTGCGAGCTAAGAGAGATGTTTCTTGTAATCTTCTAATGTGGCTTGAAGTATCGCTTGACAGTTGGGGTGTGTTTACACATATGCATATGTACATGAGTTCCTGAGTTTAGTACACTAAATTAAAGATACGTGTTTGAAAAACTATTTTTTTGTAGTGGAGTAGTGGAGGGTATGCCTTGTTTAGAGGTAAGAGTGAAATTACCATTATTTAGTATACTAGTGTGGATGATAAAACATCACTTTATTAAAGGCGTCATTGCCTATGAGCGAATTGTTCCGTAAAGCCGCCCTAGCTTGAAACATATATTAGATTAGACAGAAACTGGAATTGTAAGCGTTTTTAAGATGTTCCTGAGAAGCTTTATTTATCCATGTGAGCGCAAAGGACTGCGGAGGAATTTGTATGGGTCCAAAAAGATCTTGCTGCGAAAACTGTCCGAAATATTTGGAGCGTATTCGACGAGGACAGGTATTGCAGACTTCGCTCTAGAATGGTTCGCTACTTTCCGTTCCGACAAAAAAAAGTCTGTCAAGCTCAAGACAGATCGCTTGCATAAAACTATGAAACAGATTCCCCGACTGTCCTGCGTAATCGTTGGTAATCTCAACACAACGCATCTTTCAATGGAAATTTCTGGCCGAGTAAATCTGCCAAGTCCTAAAGGAGTATCTTATCCCTTGCAATTTAAGAAATTCTTTAGGCAGTGTCACTTTAGCGTAAGTTTATACGCCAGCTCTAGATGAGGCTGCCAAGACCTGCCTCTAGACTCCAACAACAACGTAACTTTACTGCTCTACGCCTTCTTGGGCGAGCGAATCTGATGGAGACCTTTTTCTTCGTCATCACTGCTCGATCTGAAGGTCTAGGTCACTAGCGATCTAATTTGAGTGGCAATCTTGTACTTCTTGCCAAAAGATAGTGAACGTTAATTAACACTATCTTTGGCGCTGCTGGTAAGCAAGCGTTTGTACTGTTCTCTAGCGTAAGAGGCATACAAAGCAAAGTCTTTCAGCAAACTATGTGCAGCAAATGAGTCCGGAATACATAGTACACCTTGCGCCGATTCTGTAATGCATTAAGCATTGGGACCTTGGCTAAGCGGCCAACACTGCCCATTTCTTCTAAAATCGAACAGCAGGCCAACACTGCCGATTGTTTTTAAGATCGAACTGTGTTCTCTCAGTGACCCCCAAAACCGTAGACATAATACTTATGGCGAAGTGGATCCACCGAAACCATCTCCCGTCACTACTAGACGGGCCGTAAAAAAATCTCGATATCGTAGTCCAACATAGTTGGTCAGTTTCCAGAGTAGTCATCCTTCTGCAGCCCACTAAATGTGCGTTTAATTATACTCCAAACTTATAGCTACTTGTGCATGTATACCGACATGTTGTTCACGCGAAGCGGATGTAGAGCGCATTTCGATATGTTGGACTCAAATGATTGCCGGCCACTCATTGGCGAGGCACTAGCGAAAGAACGCAAAGGCGGCATCAAGGGCGACGGCCGCCACAGCCTCTAATAGGATTTAATACAAAGTCCAATGCCCAATAAGAAATACAGCAGCAGCAGCAGATAGAAATAAGGAACGAACGAGAAGCGAAAGCCAGCAGCAGCAGCAATAACAGCAGCAGTAGGAGAAACAGAGACGTAGCCAGCGGCATGAGTGGGTTCGAATTTGCTGCTCAGCTGCTAACGCCGCCGCCGCCATTGCCGCCGCTGTTGCCGGGGGCGGCGCGCCGGGGTCGGCGAAGCCTCTCCCCAAAGAATCGCCAACGACCAAGTGTACCTTGGCTCGATTCGGTCGCGCCTTACTTACCCAATGTAATGGGAAAGCGGATGCGAGGAACAGCAAGCCGGAGAGTAGGGGTGGTATGGGGAGACGAAGTGGGCGGAAGGAGAGGAAGGGAGAGGGAGGGGTAAGGGGGATAGGGAGGGGTATTACGGCGACGGTTGCAACGAAGACGGCAGTCTCGCAGAAGAAGCAGCAGCAGCCGCCGACGACGACGCCGTTGGTTCCCCTGCGATCTGCGAGTCTGTTTTTGAGAGGGATTAGGATTACGGGTTTGCGAACGACGACAACGACATCGTGGATAGAATGGAAAAACAAAGCCCAACAAGGAGTTAGTTGGAAGCTCGCGGGGGCGGGTGCCCGTACCTACTGCTGCTAGCAGAGTACTACTACTTGCTGGCATCGCAGCCGTATTTCCGCTTGTCCTTGCCATCCACTGGGCTAGTGTGGCAAGGCAGAACAGCGTGACTGGCGAGAAACGGGTATCGACAGAACCGTCATCCAGTTAGTTGTGTAGTACGGAAGCGGAGTTCGTGTGTGTCTGTGGGTCTGTCGGTCGGTCTGTTTGTGTTGAAGTTGGGGGTGCGACTCTGCGACTTGCTGAGCCCCGTACTCGCTCCAAGTCATCGCATGAGCTCTTGGGATCTTCGGGTGGTTCCTTTCTCTCTCTCGCTTTCACACACACACACAGGGCCCTTTACCACAACGAGTGGGCGGTGAAAGAGGTCCACGAAGAAGACGAGTGGACGCTCAACGAAGAGGACTTCGGGGGCAGCAACAGCAGCACTACCGTCCGATGCCACCAGCCGCTCAAACACGCAAGGCCCGCGCACGAGTGTACGCCGAGGAGTAAGAAGAAGGGAACATAGAGAAAAGAAAATGAAAGATAAGAATTGCTAGGACGTGGTGAGGGTGGCAGAAAGAATGGAAAGGCACAAGCTAGAAGCAAGGAATTTAGAGCGCTATATGGAGAGAAAGAGATTGGGAGAAATAGAGAGTTGGAGTCGGGCAAAAGCAACGCCGCAAAGGTGGGTTAAAGTTCTTATTTGTTGTCGATGACGTCTTCGAAGAGATGAGCGCCAAATTACAACCCTCTTCATCTTCTTACTTAGGAACTCTTCAGCTCCTTTCTCGCGCCTCCCCCCTCCCTCTCCCGGGCCCTGAACCATAGACGCTACAGAACCTTCAGCAAAGTAGCCACAAAACAAAATGCAGAATTCCCTCGCTGATGGCCACTTGTCGTAATAAGCTATGTCTGCTGTAGTAGAATCGATTCAATTTGTTGGTATATGTCACTGTAAATTGTATATATATATATATATATATATATATATATATATATATATATATATTGCAGGTCGATAGATGAATGATTCATAAGCTCATATTATTACGTATTCTTTACTTTATTTTAGCAACAAGAAAAAAAATCATAACAATTAGCATTGCGTACAGAAAAGTGCAAACTATTCTCAATACAGGGTTATATATATATATATATATATATATATATATACAAGGTCTTCCATAACCGTATGTACTTATTTTAAGAACTTGGCAAGAAAATATTTTTTCTTAACGGAGGGAGGGGGCGGAAACGTCGTGTTTAGGATTGAGGGTGAAATTTATAAAACACGTTATTCTGCTTTTTGTCTCCTACATAGTTGTGCAAAATCTACGTTTGCGAGAGAATTTCCAGTTGGCGCGAGAAGAAACCGATCATGTCGGCGTGTTTGCCGGAAAACTCTGCATTATCTGAATGACACTAGACGCAAGCTAGCAAAAGACAATATCCAGATTAAAAAAGTCAATATATTGTTATGTCTTACGTTAAAGCTTTCACGTGAAGAACCGTCAAATTTAGCCATTACGACCAAAAATTCACGCCTAAAAGACCATTCTTAGGCAATAGCAAATTCAATGCTCATCACTTTCGTACAGTAATGGTTGGTGCTGCGTAGCTGCGGAGTAACTAAGCGATTTCCAGCACTAAAATTGATATTGCCTAAGAATAGTGTTTTGCGCGTAAATTTTTGGTCGTAAAGGCAACATTTTACGGTTCTGCACGTGAAAGCTTCAACGTAGAACACAACACATCGACTTTTTATGACATTCCTTAATATGGATATTCGCGTTTTGCAAGCTTGCGTCTGGTGTCATTCAGATTGTGTAGAATTTTCCACCGTTTTTTTTCATGCGCTAATTGATTCCCCCGCAAATGTAGATTTTGCACAACTATGTAGGAACCAAAAAAGCAGAATAACTTTTTTTTATCAAATTTATTCTGACTACCAAACAAGACGTTTCCGCTCCCTCCTACCAACAAATGAAATATATATATATATATATATATATATTTGGTTGTTATTATTTCTCTGATAATCTATTCTCTAAACAAATATTAGTCGACTTTGTCTAATAATTGCTAGTGCATAATAAGCTAATATATTGTACACTGCTAACTTTATATGACTATTGGCAACAGCGGCCGTAAGAAGAAGATGCTTATGTCGACTAGAGTACTTGAGTGGTAGTGGTGATACACAAGGTACCATCGAACCATAACATTCCGCTACCACCCAGACCATTTAGAATCATATGAATGTGACTAAATGAACGTGTAACTTTAATGCTAGTTGGTGGAAAAGCCCTAAAACGTGCGTAACTTAAATGCACATACGTATACATATGTACAAATAGATCTAGGTATAAGCAAGTACAATAAGCGGCAACAGTTGCACAGCCGCTGAAAGGGTCAGTCCTGCCGATATGCGTGCATACATGTTGTCGCTGATTATTAGGTCGATGTTCTGCTGAAAGCTACATCAGTGTTTGTAGTGGCACAACACGTTTCTTCCTTGTTATGTCGCCGATATGCACTAAGCGAGAGACAATGAGCTTTCCGAAGCCGACAAAAATAAGCTGTTTAGCAAAGTTGCTTAAATTGACATTAGGACAGGTAACGCAAAAATGGGAATCTTCCATTGCTTAATGTCACTCGATTTAGGTAGTACTACGGTGAGGCCTGCTATCTATGTCTAGTCCATCAACGTAGTATCATACTTACAATACGTACAGCGTCCATCAACTTTGTATCATACTTACAATAAAACGTTTTTTGATTTACAACTATTTCCCTTGTATAGTTTGTACTAAAGAAACGGACACGTGATCACTTTTGGTACCTTTTGCAATTTCTTCTTATAAGCCTCTGTAAGAAGTGTTGGTTTGCGAATCAGCTGAGGCTGGGCCGAAGGACTAGCGAGATACATGTTTAAATATGAAAATGGATTCAAAGACGAATAGAGATTTCGCAGATGGCAAAAGCTAGATGCTTAGTGTATAGGCAGGTGTGCTTTAAATTTGGCTTACAAAACTGTTGTGAAAAAATGTATCTCAGCGTTGTAAGAGATTTAACATATTGCTGTTGGTATAAGTCTGCTGTGAGTAAGTGCTCTTGGAAACTTAAAGTGTTCTGCACTATACTCGAACGTTCTGGTGTATGTACATGTTTCTATCCGGGGCAGTATCAAATGCTTTTTATTCTAGATTAGCAGAGTCGCCGCCGCCGCACACTATCTTGTTACAGCGTAGAACAACATGTAGACAAGAGGAAATCTGGCTACGAATTAATGGTAGCTATATGTTGGCAGGTCAACTTCTGGACGGGTAAAGGTAAGCTTTCAGATTACCCTGTACAGAGCTAAGTTAGCTGCTATAGCAGATGCATCGAGAGCTTTTGTCAACTGAAAACGCAGCGCCGTTGCGTAATATGCGCATAATGTAACCATGTGAATCTTGTATCACCATTCGTCCCACGAGACCTCCGCTACGTTAGGAGAGATAAACTCAACACAGTGTGTACTCTCACGCAGTCAGAGTGACAACATGTACGTCTATCAGGAAATGGCAGATACAGAACCTCTTGAGAAATAAGCTATTTGAAGGCATACTGGTTTAAAGGGGCTTTTAAATGTCGAAATTGGTTTGTTTTTACATCGAATCTACGCGCCCGAGAATGCTAGGGTAAAACAAGAATATTTTTTTTCAAAAGAACCTTACTGCTCTTTGAGTTTAAATATCTACTTTTGTAAGCATTTGATTTCTTTTATTGGTTATACTCACGTCATTTTTTGCCAACTTTAATTAGGCCGTAATTCGCGCAAACCTATATGCAACCTATATAAATGGCCCGTCGCTAGTTTGACGACGCAGTGTTTATGCATTCAGTGCATTATCACAGTGCGTCTATGATCATGAATTTTTTTTTTACTATGATAACTACATTTAGCATCTGCGAGACATCACTTCTTTAGAGGTCTGTACACATCGAGGTGACAAGCGCCTTTTTAGAACGAAGAGGATAGACAGGCTTGTCTGCATAGTCTAGCTGCTAACAGACGGCTTTATATTGTGTTTTCATGAATATGGCTAAGATTTTTAAAGATATTGTTAATCAAGCTACCCGCCGTCTGGCGGCCGAGACGAATTGAGTGTCTCTAAAAGCAAAAAATCGATTTGATACCACCCGCGCTGGGGGCCTGCTAGAATAGCGCACAGTAGTTACAGCGTGACATCTATTTATTACACGCTACTCGAGTAAATGTCGAGGCCCGTCGAAGTGTCTGTCTGTTTAACTAGCCAATAAGGGAGCAGGATGACCGGAGCCTGTGGCGCCATTTCCCGACCAGCCAGGGTCCCCGATCGATTCGGAGCGACATGTCGACTTGAGCGGCAACAAATCCGAGATCGTCGTCTGTTCTCCTTTGGCAAGATTGATCCGTTTTGTCGGCCACTGCCATTATATAGTGTAATGGTACCACCACTGCAGATCACACTAGTTCCAATGGTACCACCACTGCAGCTCACACTAGTTCCAATGGTACCACCACTGCAGCTCACACTAGTTCCCGTATTGATCAAGGATATGCATGTGCTAAGACTACATGTAGTCGCGTTGAGTTTACCTGTGCACCAGTCAACATGCTTGGCATTGCTTTCCAGTAGGGGGAGTCTGAGTAGTTGTTTTTTTTTGGGTGAACAGACCGCGTTGCACAAGATTCCTGCAAGCATCGATCGAGTGAATCCTGTAACGAACATGGGACTAGAATCAAAAATTCGATGTTAGGCTTGTACCAAGAAGTAGACGGGTCAAAGAGTGTTTGATGTTGCATGTGGATTTTTTATGTTACATCTTAACATTGTGTTACCTAAAAGTTCAATTTACGAAAAACAAAATATATCTATATATAATGCTTCAGTAGTAACTGCTGTTAAGAGTGGCACAATAAAAACACTTAGTAGAAAAAGGTCATGCCATTATTAAGTCATTAGTATAGCATCACGCCCTATTGAGTATCTGAGCATAAACACAAATGTGCAGCGGTGTGTGAACTCGAACCCATGTGTCTCCTCCGGTCGCGAAGCGCAGGCGAATGCACCACGCCTCCGGGCTCGACACTCAAATATAACAAGTTATAGCCTTTAGTAAAATAAATTCGGAGACTTACTCCGGATATAACGTAGATGATCGAAACGACGCCGCTTGCACTGTAGACGGTCGGCGATAAAGCATGGAATGAACATTTGAAAATCTACATTTACACACAAATGCAACGGAACTAGGATAGGGAAAATATTAGTCTGTTTGTAGCTACCGTATGGTAGGTAGCATACATATGGGGGCCGTTTTGGATTATATATAGGCCTAAGTCGTGATTGGACCAAGGAAGATTGACCGCCAGACACAACCATCTCTTGCTATTTCCGACCCTTTTGGAGTGTATAGATCTGATTCCTTGCGTTACAAGTAACTTCTAAGGCAAGTTTGTACTACACTAAGCACGGTAGCGAATATGCTAACGCCTTGCGCGGTACATATCCTCGTCAATAAAATTAATATAAATTAGATCATCCTTCTACAACTGTTGCGCAAAAGATATATATATATATATATATATATATATATATAACTGCTGCAGCGTTATGCGGATATAAAAAAAAAATATATATATATATATATATATTTTACCCTTTATATATACATATATATATATATATATCTTTGATCTGTTGACGTAAAGCCAATTGTTATTAGCTACTTAGGTCCAGATGCTTTGATGGCAAACATGTAAGCCCGATAGACGACGATACGTTTCATCGTCCTCACACCATTCCGCTGTCACAGAGATGACACGGACCGCTCGTTCAGTACCGTGAGTGTCCCTGAGAGTCGGTCCGGTATGAAGTTTCACTTTTGCAGTGTCGACCCTACATGGCCCTGTGGCGCAAGCAGCTTGCGGCGTGGTATGGTGATATCGGCATATCGGGTAGGCGAGTATCGAGACTCGTATCGGCTATAAGTGTAACTTTTCGTAATTACTCGCCAAAGCATTCGATGAAAGGGCAGACGTCCATGTCACCCCTCTACAACAAGCGAAATAGTTTCGGTGAGTTTCGCTTATTGTCACAAACTTTTATCTCGAGCGGTGAAAGCGAAGCGGCAAAGTCTCACGAGTAGATTAAGCCGTTTCGACCATTGCTGCTAGATTGCATAAATTGCTCAACCTGATAAAATTCGACAAAGAATACCAAAACTTTACCTGTTTTTACAAAGCGCCGGATCAGAAAAATTTAGAGACAATCACGAATCGTCCTAGAAATATTCACACAGCTTGCGGTTGAAAGCTGTAAAGAGTTACCAATAAAGGAAAAGCAAAACAATGCTAAACGATTGCGTATATATGTATATATATATATATAGATCCGAATCTGCGAGGACGCTCTTGGGGCTCGGCGTCACGAAGAGGAATCTTATGGATCTCACCGTTTTAACTTTGCAAGGAACCTTGAGGATATACCGCTCGCACCGGGTCCATAAGAGCGGGGGCTACCATCCAGCAAGGGCACGGACAACTGACTCTTAACTTCACGTGACATCTTTTCACCACCATTTTTATTAAGGCGAGCACTGCCGAGTGTGCAAACGTATTGTAAATGATTAATAAATCATCACAATATTTTCTATATATATAGTCTTACTAGATTACTACACGTATAGTATATACATGATGCGTTTATTCGATATATATATATATATATATATATATATATATATATATGTCCAAAAGTTCAGAATCCAACCTGGCGGCGCATAGTATACAGTATCTTGTTTGCGACTCGGTAGCCAGTGTGAGTGGATTCAATGTGTCACTTGCCTGTGTGTGTGGTATCAATCTCATTTATCGCATTCTATACGCAATTCCATGTATGCCCCTGCTCGGGACAGCAGTTAGTGCGGCACTGAAGTAATACCATTCACTGCAGTAATACCACAAGTATCCCGCTCATGTAGGCTAGGGGGTCACCAGGTTTTTAGTGGGTTTGAGAGTCCCACACGCCGTAGCCAGCGATTGCGCCGGTAGACAGCCAAAGTGATTTGAAATTGTTGTTGCCCGCGCTGCCCACAGCAGCAGCAGCAGCATCTGAGGCGGACACACTGAGTCTGCATCGCAACAGCATCTTTTCTACCAAGCGCGCCGATAGCAGCAACAACGGGTGCCTCTCGCGTCGAACATTGGTGGGCGGAGGAAGAGACAACAGCTGACCGCCGGCGCCAAGCGCATGGATAGAGCGGATTGACGCCGCGTCAAAATCTCCAACAGGGATGTGCAGATCTGGATGCTGTGGGTAAGAATTTAAGCTGTGTAACAGCCTGTGAAACCCGTGAGGTGTCTCTGAATAGACGGCTTTATTCAAGCAACGTCGCCAGTTCAGTTGCGTGGTTAACTAATCGCTATCGAGGTCTCAGTGCCGCGACCGTGTGACAATAACGAGTACCAGGTCGGATTCGCTTTTGCGGTTTAGTCTTGCACGACTGCAGCAAGGTTTTCGAGCCTTTATGTTTGCCAAAGGCTTGTGTGTTTTCGGCGTTGGCTGAGAATGCAGGCCACCGCTTAGGAAGTAATAGTCAGCGAAGAGTTCACTGAAAGGCAGCACTTAGCGATTCTGCACTGACGCTCCTAGCCATCGCAGAATTTGCATTTCTGCGACTTTGAAATATTGAGACCTTGTCTGGGGCTATGCAGCTAGTACCAATATATATATATATATATATATATATATATATATATATATATATATATATATCGTTTATTCGATGACCTTGGTATTATACTCTTTACGGAGACATTTCTTCTGGTAGAATTGCATTTCAATGAGATGCAAGAGTTCCACCTGTTTACATGTCTCCCTGAGAACGGTTGCAGTAAACCAGAAGCAGAGATTTCTATCTACCTATGACAAAATCTGCCAGGCATGCGGTGCGTTTCTCGAGGGAGGGGGGTGCTGGATATTGCTCATCTCAGGTATTTTTAAGCCTGCATTGTTCTACGTGCCATCCTACTATTATAATTTTGATGTTGCCGATGCAGTCCCTGCGGGAATAGCTGATCTTGATTTGCAGCGAAAGAGTAGAGAGATCCCTATGAGATCCACTACGAGAACTGCGCATCAGCATAACCTGTCGTTGCAAGTAAGTTAGCTACTCTCTTCAACCTTATGGGTGATCCGAATCTTCATCGGGCATAGCATCGGCACGCCACTTAAAAATATCTTTGCAATGTCGATCATCGCCATATACGGGCTGATCGCGAAATCGGAGCTGTCCGCAGATCAGCTGGCATCGTAAAGACTTATCTTTGTAACAAAAGCCTTCAATTTAAATACCGGAAAACAAAAGTTACGGAGCTCCGCCTTGGGGGTCGATTGGCAGCCACAAAGTCTGTCTGAAGTCAGAAGTTGGATTTTCAAACATGAGGTCGAAAGTTGGCGTTCGTAAACTCCTTCCCATACTTTCCTGCCTTAGGATTCATTAAATGGGCACGATCTTATTTTGGTGATTGGTGCCGGGCTGCAACTTCCTATATTCATGCATTTAAAGGTGAGAGACGTTAGACGAATGTCACAGCGTGTTAATGCGCGATCTTTTGAGCTGAAGATTGTGTCATTGCTGAGTTAGAGCCTACGTAGAGTGTAGACGCATCTCTCGGCGGCAAACTTGGCTTAACGGGATGGATGTTTTACCACATATATGAAGCCGATTCTCTGTCTTCATTTTGACAGGAGCTGCTTTGTATACTTGCTTGCCGGCTGTGGACCGGCAGTGAAAACAATCACAGTCGGACCTAGGACACCAATTACCGAACCATATCAGAAGTTTTTGCAGGACTGCTAGAGAAATATTGCCAAAGCCTCGCCCGAAATTACACGCCTTGACATCGGTTGTACGTCTCGGTATCTTTTGCAAGGGGCAGCATACTCTAGCCGTCACGTATACACAAGATATATCGTGCACGCCTACTGCCACCATGTGCTCGAGCCATGTGACCAGTGCCAATGCCGGTTCTATTCTTAGGCTTGCGCCAAATATCATGCAATAAACTAATGGACTTTTCAGCAATCCTTGCACTACCTTCGCCCGAATAGGACTAGGCTCTACGCTTGGCGATGTCTGCGTTTTTTCAACGGAATTTTTATAAACTACCACTTGACTGTTAAGCTGTGTTTAGAATGTCCATGCGGTTAGACTTATCTGCTAAGGAAAGTCCAAACAAGTCAAACATGAGCACGCTGAATGTGGTTCGCGAAAAGGTAAAGAGGAAATAATGGCATTTAGCAGTCCCCTACTAGCCAACACTTCTAACAAGTGAGTTTGCGTTTCCAGAACACCCTGCGCACTGACAAACCTTGAAAAATTGACCCACGCTATTGTAGCGCGGAGAGTTACATGTAGCGGTCGGTTCAGGGTAGCTTCGCTCTGCAAAGTTAGAGTTTTTGCGTCATTTTTTGATGTGCGTTGTCCTCGGCTGCTGGTGTGCTTGTTGTGATGCCGACTCAATCAACACGTATTGGCTTAGCGATGAGCTGGTCGAATAGGAAAATAAAATGAGATTGGGTCGTGTTGTCTTGGTATGTGCGCCCGCATCTTTCTTCCTGTATAAGGGGAACACTTTATTTCACCTAATCGGTGGCGAATGCTAATTCCTTGCAACAACAAACGTTTGCACAAACTGCGCGCCTTAAGCAATCACTGCCGTGTAGAGGTATCAGCGTTTGCGTAAAGAGAATACATTCATCAGAGACCCGCCACTACCGCAAAATCGCCATTTAGTGAAGTAAGCTAATGAAGACCGGAGTGCCAGAAAAGGGTTTCATGCGCCGTGCGTTTCGGCCTCTTTGCGAACGATCTAAAAGGTTTTCCATTAGTGGCGGCTTCACGTACGGAGCTGTCTGCACACGTGCATGCATACACACATATGTATGTATACGTATTGCAGACACAGGCGACAGCCTTTTCTACAAAATGCTCTTAATTGTTACAGTTGTTTGAAATGTGTAATTATGAAAATTGCAAGCTCAATGAGGGATTAGTGAATTTAAATAAGAATTTGCCGTCCAGAGAAGACGGTTCTATAAAAAAGTATATGTATATAATACAAAACAAAATTATTCCATATATAAATGCACTTATGTTGATAGAGGAACAAGGTCACATAAAAAACGTATGAATATTTAAAAAAACATATATATATATATATATATATATATATATAGGTAAACATGTCTTCACATAAATGTCTACTAAGAGCAGCTTTTCTAGCTGCTATTAAAATACGTCTTGTATGAATAAACAGTGAGTTTATTATTACTATCTTTGCCCCCATTACCTGCTTAACTACGTCTATATCATTCACGCCTATTATGGAGCCAGTAATTTCAATCTGCACTATATACTACACTAAATGATACGTAGCATTTAGTGTAGCATATAGTGGCCGTACTAAGTACGACTGAAGCGATTTTTAAGTGGTGCGAGGATTACAAAATGACAATATCTGAGCCGATGTGTGCAGCATGGTGTTTACAAGAGGCCCATAACTGCATGCCACATAGGACAGCTATCCCTATTTTAAATAGCATTAAGGACCTCGGGGTTACAGTGACACCGAAAAGCACCGGATCTCTTAGCAATTATAACACATGAGTTATCCGACTAACTAGTCTTATACATACTGCCTACATAATATTTCGTTATTTTAAACCAGTTGATTATAATTTTTACATGATGCTTTATAATAGTTTGCTTTTTCGTTAATATGCTTATTGCTGTGAGTTTGCGGCTTGTTTAGAGTTGCGGCTTATTTAGACAAACACGTTGAAGCAACATATACAGAGGAAATTCATTCGTCGTGTTTCATTAAGGTGTAGCATAGCCCGTACTGCCATTATGATTAGTTTTACTTAGGATTTTTACTTGTATGTATAATTGCATTTTAAACTCATCAAATATATCGAATTATTTTAGCACTTTCCTAAACGTCCTTAGAAGCGGTAACATCATATAGTCAAAATAAAATGCCGAAACAGATCGTTTAAGTAGCATGTTTCCGTCGCGGATGGCTCGGCCATTAAGAACTCGAAACGCTAACAGCGGAAATGTCGGCAAACATGTAAACTGGCATTTGCATAAATCCAGGTAACAGCTTGTGAAATGTAAATAATGTAAATAGTATCTTCTTTTGACAAAATAAAAGTGCTACGATATGCTGGTCACACTCGCTAAGGTACGTCATATTATACGTAACTCCACACAGGCTCTGCACGTTCCGGAGGCTGTGTGGAGCGTTATACACGGCAGGTGGCTCATCGACCCAGAGAATAAAATCGGAGGACACCGCTCCATACTGTAGCATGGAGTACTGTACTCTGCGTAGACTGCTGCAAAGATTCTGCTTTCCCAGGTCGATATGAAAAACTACGTGCAGCCACACCAAGTGGGGGTGCGCCGCTAAAAATAGGGCAAACATAATTTTACATACAGCTCGCGCATTTTTTGAAGACAACGAGAAAGTTTGGCTATTAACATTGGATTTAAAGCAAATGAGGGCTTCTCTTAACAGAGGTTTTCAGGCAAGCCCCGGCTTTCTACTCAGTGATGCACCTGGCACTCAGCAAACCCATCCCTGTGACGTTCGGTAAGGTTGAGGTCACGTCGGGTGGTTGCCAGCAGGGGGTCATAGCTGCTTCTCTTGCGTTTAGCCTGCTTCTGCATCAATACGTCAAGCAGATGATATCTAAAGTCCCTCTATTCTACCTAGATGATGGGACTGTTCTTGACAACGATCTTTCAGGATTTAGCTCAGAAACATCAAGGGTTTGAGAGCGTTTAAGCAAGAAAACAGGCTGCAGCTCAGCCCTTCTAAGTAGCAGCAAGTGATTGCCGAGCCTAGCAGCAAGCTCCCGCGCATCCTTGTAAAGGCCTTCCGTGCATTCTTCCTCAAGATAGTCGACTCGGCTCTATCAGCGGCTGGACCATTTCGTGAGATACCAAGCCTAATTGCTGTTCCGGTGCGCAATTCGGAGTGCAAAGGGCACATGCTGTGGACCTCTGTGTTTCTTTTGCCGGCGGAAACTTCGAACCTCAACGACCAAGTAAGGGGAACCTTGGAAAACATCCTCGTCCTGACCCTTGAGGACAAGGCATGGACAAAGGCAAGCCCACCGGCCCGACTAGGTGGAATGGGCATTCGCTTAGCCACAGACATTGCCTTGCCTGCTTCACTTGCCTCGTCACATAGCTGCGTCTCTGCAATAGCCGCTACTGCCGGTTGACTCATTTGTCACCAAAAAGACACCGTTTGGCTTTGAGACGTGCGTTCGTCTGGTTGTCTCTCTGGGCGAAAGGTCACCAGGCTGAAGGAGTGGGACCGAACCATATAGCCCTCTTTGTCGGTCTGCGGGTAACATGAGAACGACTTTAGAGACTCACTAGACTTATCCGTTGCCGCCGAAGCGTGGCTTGACGTGTTTCTTTCTGAGCTTGTCGCCAGTAACCTGGCCGACAATTCTGTGCCGCCAGCGGCCTTAGGATTGGCATTGCCATGTTCGAGGACGAGAAGAACGTCCATGTGGTAGAATGGTAAATAAGCCCGGTCCGCGCCAGCTTAGCTGCCCTTGAATTGCATCGCAAATGCTTGTTGTCAAATATGTTTGGCCTCTTCGAAATCATTTTACCTTTGGTTGTACTTGCCATCATACTGACTAGGTATTTGTCAGAAAAGCCCATTTTCGAACGGGCATAATCTGTGGAGCTCAGAGGCGGAGGGTAGACCCCTTTGCGTTGTTCAGTGACGAAGACTCAAGCGACTTGTTTCCGTCGACTCATCATTCGGACTCTCCGAAGGGCTTGTTGGCGGCAGTGCCCCGCCGTGACAGCGCCTGCAAATGGCCTGCTAAAGAAGTAACTCCGCAGAAAATGGAAAAAATATTGCCGTCATCAAAAGCCCGCGCACACTGTTTTATTTACCCACTGTTTTATACTAGGCCAACAAACTATTTTATGTTCTCGACATTTATGAATGATTCGTACATCCAATTTCGCTCCAAACATAACAATGGTCTAACAACGAAACTGTACGGCTTTGCAAAACAGTATGTGAGCTATTAGGTAAGTCAAAAAGTTCGTCGGCTTTCTGGGACCATATTTTTGAAATTCCCGCGCTCTGCAGCAGGGCCGCCTGAGAGTGCGGCTGGGTGTTTACATTCAGGCGCAGACCCGTGGCGGCGCGACGGTATACCGGTTCCAATTTTACCGTTTCGTTTGCGGAATTGGCAGCTGTTTGCAATGGAGGACAAAAATACGCATTTTCGACACATTATGTTGTTCTCCTACCGTGAAGGCATAAGTGCAGCGCAAACAACCCGGAAAATATGTGCAGTCTACGGCGAAAACGCAGTACACAAATCCACAGTCGAAAAGCGATTCGCCCGTTTCAAAGTTGGAAACTTCAATCTCGAAGATGAACCGAGGTCAGGACGACCCAATGTTGTGGAGACTGACGAAGTCATAAGCATGGTTACTTCGAACCCAGGTTTGGCCATAAAAGAAATTGAAGATGTAACGGGAGTCTCCCACGGAACCGTTTGGAATCGCCTCCATGATGCAGGTTTCTCGTGCAAGCGGAATATCTGGCTACCACACGACCTCAATGATAGGCAGCTTGAAGGGCGAGTCGATACCTGTCATGCACTCCTCCGGAAGAACTCGAATGAGTCATTTCTGAGGAGATTGATAACCGGCGATGAAAAATGGATACTCTACAGAAACGTAACACAGAAAAGAAGTTGGGTCCCCAGAGGTTCTCAGGCCGCAGCTATCCCTAAACCCGAAATTCATCAGAAGAAGGTTATGCTGTGCTGCTGGTGGGACTGTAAGGGCGTCGTGTATTTTGAGCTGCTTTCAATGGCTCAGACGATCAACTCCGTCGTCTACTGCAGACAACTCGAAGATTTGAAGGCTGCAGTAGCAACGAAGCGCCCGGAATTGTCAAACAGGTGGGGCGTCACTTTTCAACATGATAAGGCGACACCACACAAAAGTTTGGCCACCCGGCAAAAATTGGCGGAGTTTGACTGGGATGTGCTGCCGCACCCAGCTCATAGTCCCGACCTCGCACCATCTGATTATCACTTGTTCAGGTCTCTCCAGAACTCCCTTGATGGCACAACATTTGAATCTTTGGAGGCTATAAAAAATCACCTCACTCAGTATTTCGACGAGAAGGACAAGACGTTCTGGGAGAAAGGAATCATGGATCTACCGAGGCGATGGGCGAAGGTTATCGAACAAAACGGTCAATATATCATTGAATAAAAATACTGTTGTCTGCATAAATAAGGCTCTTTAAAATCAGGTAAAAAAGCCGACGAACTTTTTGACTTACCTAATAAGAAGGGATGTATATAAAGGAATAAGCGGAGACAGTTGTTGCTCCTTTCCGCTAGGTGTTCCTATGACTTCGTGGATGAACTGTGTCTATCCGCTGTTGTTTCAACTTAGAGCTAAAAACAAAATTGTCAATATTGGCTGGCGGCAATGCTGAGTCATCCGAGTAAGTAAATTCCGTTATGGAACTAACTATATACAACAAATAATACCGCATATATTGTGATAGTGTCACTAGTTGAACGAACAGGAAATTCTGTAAAAATTCGTCGTATGCTTGGAAGCAGCGCCTACCGAATAAACTTCGAAATGCAACAGAAGCGGAATGAGGCTAGGTGAAGCTCTCTTATAGTATAGCAACCAACAGCGGCGATAAGGCATATGATTGAAAAGCGTTGACACTGCGGGTGTCTGTTAGAAAGCAAATAATAATATTCTATTGTAATACACATATTTTAATAAACCAGACCGTTTACGGTATAGGTTCGTTTATGAATATTAGCGGACAATCGTCAACCGCACATAATACCATAATAGGCCTAAGCTCTCACGCGACCAAGAAATACCGCCAGGTATTATTATTATTGTGATTATTGGTGATGCTCTCCTTCATCCTGCAATACTTATGTGTCCGCGCATGCGCACAACCATGCCAGACACTTCATTTGCGTGCCTGGATGTCTCCTAAGTTATTTTAATGCGGCATACTCTATTTTGAATCGGTATTTTTAAACCGAACACTTCTTTTATTATGCCACCGTTAGTGCGATACGCCATTTACGCTGATAACTGATGGAACAATACATGCCTATATGAAAAGGAAGGGATGGAAATCAAATGCGATCTGTCCTCAATTACTTTTTACAGTGAATAAGAAATAAATGAATATACTGTCGCATAAATATGGTGTCCCACCACTGATATCATAAAAGAAGAAGGAAACAATAGGTTTGGCGGAACCCTTCTATTAAAATGTCTAGATTATTACATTTTGTTTAAAATAAAAATACTACCGAACGAAGCTGAGCGATTTTAAATTTCAGCAAGTCGATAACACGAGCCATACCAAGATGCTATAAAAGTGAATCCTGAGCTCATTTGTGACACGAAAGGCTTCTGTATATAGAATACACGCTAAAAGTGGACAAAACTAGAGATAAGATAATGCCATTTACCATACAAGTCTCCTAACAGCTAACACTTCTAGCAAATTATTTAGATTATGCCTAAAACCCTCTTTACCTCATAAATCTTGAAGAAATGACCTACACTGTAGTGCCGAAGAGGATCGCACGGAAAGGTTTGGCCTTAATAGTGCACTTCACTTTTATTCTTGTGAGGAGAACATTTCCCTTTACCTAATCGGCGGCAGGTGCTAATTGCTTGCAACAACAAAAGTTAGCAACAAACGCATGCCTAAAGTGACCCACGCTCGTGCAGCGGTATCTGCGTTTGTGTAAAGAAAATAAATGACTCAGAGACCCGCTATATTGCAATAGTCATGTAAGGAAGTAAGCTAAAAGCTTTCTACGCATGTGCGTACACAAATATATAGAGCCAAGTCCACATACATAGATTATTCTGTATACAATTGCATGAGCGCATGTGATAGCCGGTTTACTTTTCATGTGTTTAGAAACAAGATCACACATTAAATCGTATGAATGTATTTAAAAACTTTATAAATGCATGAGCTCTCAAGACCTTTTTCCGGAGCAATGCTACTTTGCGTTCACCTCTCACGTTTCTTCTCCGGCTTCTTTTCTGAGTGCCTTAATTATTCATATTAAGGGTATGTATGTGCGCACTCAATACGTACATTTGAACTCTAAGTTGTCTTTGGGTTGCATGGCAAATGCTTGTAGAAGAGTTTGTTTTGCCTGTTCGAGGTTACGTTACTTACTGTCATATTCGTCATCATGCTAACTAGCTGTATGCCAGCAAAGCCGTTTGTTCAAACGAGCGTAATCTCTCCGGGCCGCGAGTCCCCGGCATTTAGGGCTCAGAGGGTAGAGAAGGTAGACCCTTTTGAGGTTACACTCTACGTCTTTGCTGTTTAGTGACGGCGGCTTGTTTGCCGTCGACTCATGATTCAGTCTCTCCGAGGGTCTTGTTGGCGCGACAGTGTGTCGCCGTAACAGTTTCTGCAAATCGCCTGTAGAAGGACTAACTCAACATAAAGCGGAACGATCTCGCCAAAAGGCCGCGCGCGCGATTGCTTCGGCAGAGATTGCAGACGATGTTTGGCTTTTATTGCTCGACCGCGCCGAGTCGATATTATGGATGTTATGTTGCGATATATACGACAGCGACGTCAACTCAAGAGGCAAACAGGTCATTGCGGGCCTGAGCCAACAAGCTCGGGCCGCCGTCGAGAGCGGACTGAGAGCGAAACGGACGATGACGCCAGTGTCGGACCCTAAGCGACGCCTGTCTGACCGTCATGCTATCGCCTCCCCAAAAAAGACTTCACATATATATATATATATATACGCAACCCCTACGACAATAAATCCAGACAATCAACCGATGCATCTAGCAGTTCTTCTCTACATAGCGAAAGGGCATATACTATCTGTATAAGTGTGTATAGGTACACACATACACAGATATGTATTGGACTGCCCCGAAGAGCAAGTCGTTTTGTAGAAAAACAAAACAATAAGTTATTCCGCGTAGCGTACTTGTAAGGCTTTCACGGGAATAGCTCAGCAACCACATTTAGCGAGTATGCCTTCCAGAAGAGAAATAAAGCTAGTGCGTGAGTGGGAGGGCTGAATTAAATTTTTGGGCTCTTATTTCACTCGTGGATGTTTAACTCCAGCAGTATGCATAAGGCGTATTTATCAAGGATCTGCTTCTCCTCTAGCTCAGCGACTACCTATCACCGCACTACGTCTAAACAACGTATTTAACTTTAACAACAAATCGAAATCATTTATAGACCGTTTATTCACAAGAAAATTTCCATATGGATAAACGTTCTTTAATTACATACGTGGGTTCTACTTTGACGGTATGCGTTATTAAACGAGTGAACTAATATACTTCCGATATTCCCCTGCATGAATTGACTCATTAAAAACCTTAAGACATCCTTTGTGTTTATAGCCAAGAACAAAGTGAAAAATACCTCCAATGTAGTCGCTGGCTTTTTTTCCCATATATTAATCGTGGGAATATCGATAGCTAATATACTAACCGTATTTATGTTACTCACGACAAAGCCTTTACTTTCATTGAACTCCAACCTAGTCTAGTGGCTGGAATCAATGCTGTGCCTTCCTTTTTATTAACAAATTAACCTACCTATTAATTTATCCAATCTACTAATTCTGAACTAGTCTTCCTATTCTTACGACTACGTACTCGATCCGTTTACCCTACGCCGTTAGGTTTATGGTTTTGCCTAAGGTATGACCAAGCTTATTCGCTTTATATAGTGATTTATTTCGCAAGTTATTTGTAGTGACAAGATGTTTATATATATATATATATATATACATAAAAAGTATATAAAAACTTTTTGAGAATCGATAGTAAGAATTGTAGAGCTCGTTAAAGCCAATATTTTTTTCAATGGAACATGGTCTCTAAGAAGCCCGACATAGGAGCGTAAAATGTGCTGTTGCGAGACAACCAGTCCGAGAAACTAAGCACACAGTCGTGTCTGCGAGAAAATTCTGCTTCTTCCGAAGAACATATTAGGCCGGTCAGAAGATGCGATACTGGTCACCTAGAAGAGAATCCGCAAAAATCGAAATTACTCCGCAACCACAGCTCGCATTGACGTAGATTTAGTACCAAAGTGGTCGCCATGGGCATTTGAATGTGTTAGTGAGCGCTATGAGTGGTCGTAGAGTAATTATTCTGAGGTATTTTACGTGAAAGCTAATAAACAACTTCATGTTTTGCGAATTCTCTTCTAAGTGACCATGTCGCATCTTCTGACCGGCCTTATATGTACTTCGGAAGTAGCAGAATTTTGTCACGAACACGACGGTGTACTTTTTTAAAATAATATTTGCTTTAACGAGCTCTACAAGTCGATGTATCGCTTTAAAGATATTTCTGTCACACCCTGTATATATATATATATATATATATATATATATATATAGCGCAACGATCTCTTTTCTCGAGCCTTCGTAGAGTCATGTTTCAAATATGTAAATTATATTGATAGCAATTTGTTGAGTGCATTAATGCAGTCTTTCACTGGAATTTGTAATACTCTAACAACCACATTTTAGAAGCTCGTAATGATTTAAGATGCCTGTGGCACGATAGCGTCCAATATGTAGCAGATGAGCAATGACAACCACGCCTAACAAAAACAGCCAGGAAAGTGGGGGTCAAACTTGCATGTCAGTCAGTTAATAGTGGTTGCCGGGGCAATATCCCGTTTCGAACGGTGCGTTAGCCACCTAAGCAACCGCCGCTGCAAATAAGATACGAAATTTTGAGCTCAACATTTATGCAGGATATTCGATGTATCGCATGAGATTCGCCCCCCCCCCCCTGCTGCCTCTGCGACTTGTCACTAAGGTCGCATACAGATCAGGTCGTGGGCTCCCACCCACATCGATCCCGAGGGCGCCTCGAAACAAGCGACATAGCGAGGATAAGGCTGCCTCCAGGCGAGCAACTAGCCTGCCAGGCGAAGGCGACATCGGAAGCGCTGCGAGAGCTTTGCTTTCTGTGGCGAATCCGGTCTGTGCAGCCGACGCATTTGTGCAAATGATTTGGAAACATCCTAGAGCCGACCTTGACCCGCCGCCAAGACCACCCTACGCCAAACCGCCCGTCACCAGTGCAGAACTGATCCGTGAGGCTGTGTGGACCTTTTCGGCGGGGTCTACCGTAGACAATGACATCGGAGCCGCGGTCCACACTACAAAAGCCTTCATTACGTCGTCTACAAACTCGATTTCAAGAACGTAAACCGTGAGGTCAATTCAACCAGGTCCGTCGTGACCACAAACTGAAGACAGTATTAGTCGATTGGCCCAAGGCGACCCCCTGGTTGACCAAGCTTATAGATCCATATTGGAACTCTAACTTGGTGATAGACCGTTTTTTCATGTAGCGGCGTACAGCAGGGCGACCCCTTTGATCCCCCATTGTCTGGCTTAGCCATTAAGAGACTGGTCGATTCTATCCAGTCTCCGTTGAACCTCTGGTACCTGGACGATGACACCATTGGGGGAGAAGCATCAGTGGTACAGGCAGACATCAAGAGAGTTGTTGACTTCGGACCGCAGAGTGGACGTAAACTCAACTCTCAGAAATGTGAACTCATTTACAAGGGCCAGCCTAACCTATTGGCTTTCAAGGCAATCCTTCTCGGGTACAAACTTGTCGAGGTAGCAGACATGACGCTCCTCTACCGGGGGCGTCGCCGGTTCGATCCCTGTTGTTGGTCAAATTTCCTTTGAGCGATGCTCATTGAGAATATATGATTGGCCATGCGGTCACAAGGACTGTTGAGAAAACCCTAGATATCTTAACATGTCCGGCCCTCGGTGCATTGGAGATATACCTCAGGTTAAGTGCCAAGCCCGTTGGGGACGGAGGAAAGTCTAGAACTAAAAAACAACCTCCTTAAAAAATGTTTTTTAATTCTAGACATGACGCCCTTAGTGTCCCCTGTCAGCCACCATTCGTCCGGAACTCGCATGTAGGACAGAGAGCCATTACTCCTGTCTGACCAGGTAACCCCTGCTCAGTCTTCACAGCGCGTATCACCTATTTAAATCATCCCTGGGTTTTGCAAGAATTGTCCATATTATCCGCGCAAACCAGGATCTGCTGCAGGACTTGGACAAAAGCCTATGGACCAGCTTTAGCGAGGTCCTTAATCTAAATTTGGCTACCCTCCCTCTTACATTCGGAAATCTGGGAATTCGCTCCACTGCAGACCTGGCAACTAGCTGTCAGGTTGCAACGTTACACGCCTCAGAGGGTACTGTCCGGCACATCAGCCCGTATCTATGCAGCACCAGCGCGTACTCTCTGATGCACTAACCACGGCAGACAAAGCCCGACTGCGTGCGGTCGTCCAGAAAAGAGCCAGCAAATGGCTCCAAGCCATTCCCTCTTCAAACATCGGCATAGGTTTTAGGTTGGGGACCAGGCTAACTGAGGAGCACCGGTGTCCGTGCGAAACACAGATGGATACCTGGAGTACCCACGGGCTCTCTTGCAGCAGAAGCGAAGGACGTCAAAGCCGTTACAGGGAGTTCAATGAGATTACAGCCCTGGCCTTCAAGTCAGCTCTAATGTCCTGCATCCAAAAGCCAACCGGCCGCCTTAGAAACGACGGACGGAAGAAACTGGACGGTCTTACTTTTATCCTCTTTAAAAGATGGTCGACCAGGCCTTCCGGCAGGCAAACTGCGTGCTGTTCAGCAGATTCTGTCGCTCAGTACTGCTCAGGATTACAGAGCAGACGATTCTCTCCAGAACCTTGCATGTCACCGCTGTGAGGGAGATAGCGCGCTTGTTAGCCGGGTTAGTCTTGGCTCCACTTTTGTGGACAGAATCAACCCAAGCCTTGCGATAGAGCGATGGTATACGTCCTTCCTCTAGTGACCTTCGAAAATTCTTGCTTAGCGGATATGCCACGCCAATTGCTACCCTCTTGAAGAACACCGCGGGGAGCAATCCCGGGCAGAGACTAACCCTCGGATCAAGACTTTAGGGCTTCTTAAAAATTATTTCCTTTGATAAATCCACATCGGAGACCCGTTGGATGTTTGTGGGGTATAGGACAGAAGAGAGCGGTGTGATGGGACTAGAGTTCAGATTTGTTCTTCCGAACTGGGTACATAGCAGGTTTGCCATCGACCATCAGTGATCCGTTGGCCTGATTTAATGAGAAGAGATAGTTCGTCCTTTAGCTTAAGACGAGTTGAAGCATATCTAAGGAAATTAACAGCATCTCCGAATTCTGCTACAGCCTGCTCAGCCTGACATCGCTGCGTCTAACTTCTTCCGCAGTCGATGTTGGGTGACGTCATCTTTGTGTACTCCAGACTGTTGTGCAGACGCTTGATGTAGCTTGGAAGGTTAGCGGCCTGTTTGCAAGTACGCGCGCCTACATTGGCCTCGACAACAACGTAGAGGTATTTAATAAAACCGTTGTACATCGCAGCCAGAGATACCGCTCCAGCAAACATTCAGTCCCGATCCATGCTAAGTAAGCTTGCCACGACGCTGTCATAATCTACAGTGATGAAATCCAATCTCTCCTCTGGTAGTCCTCGGTCGATGTTAAGTGGCAGCGAAAGTTGGATGGTGAGGTGATCACGGGAGACTGGGCGCGGTGTAAAATGGATGCACGATTCATCCCGGATATTGCCTGTGCAAATAAATGACGTCGAGCAGGTTGCCACTAACGGGTCTGGTGGAAGAGAGAATCCTTTTATCAAGCAAGTTCAGAACGTAAAACTCTAAAATACACCCTTCGCAACGCGCTATATGTGGATCACACTTTCGTGCATACCATTGATGTGCGGGGCATTGAGGTCGCCAACCAATTCTACCGGATAATCTACATTACATAGACTCTCAAGTTGCTCAAAGAAGGCTTCCATAAGGGTGACGTTCTGTAGCGCCTTCGGTACCAAGGGAGTATTTTGCGGCTAGTCTAAGAAGTATTCTCGCCCATTACGTCGACACATTACACACCTCACTATCATTATTCACTGTTTCTACCTACACACAAGGAATATTGCTCCTAATCAGCAGTAATACGCCACCTCCACCTCGCAATGCGCGGAATTTTTTGTAGATCTGGAATCGGCTACCGTCTGAGAGTTGTGCGCCTGTGACGCTCTAGTAAGCCACGTTTCCACCGCAAAAATCACATCAAGCTGATTCAGTTTCGCATACGAATGCAGTACCTCAATTTTCCCCATCTTTGGGCACTCAAGTACACACATGATAATTCAAGGTGGGACGGTGAGTTGTCGTCGAGTCATTGGGTCCCGTCGTGGGTGTGCACGATCTGATCAGGATGAGGCGTACCCCGATATTCCTTGAAGATAATGTTCGAGATCCACTTGCTCGGGTCACATAATTTGCGGAGGTCATGCGCATTCATAACAGCACAGAAGGAGGCGTATGTATCTCTCCGCGTTCCAAGTTTATGCACGGTTTTTGCCGTAGCATCTTGCCTTCCTAGATGTTCGGCTATTTGTTCGGCTGTGAGCACAAGACGTAAGTTTAACACAAAAAACTTCTTCGTACGCACAGCAACAGTTGGCTTTTCCACCGCTATACCACTCCCGGCAGCAATGGCAGCAAAAGAAGCTCCACAGTGGATACATCAGCTGACACACTGCCCCGTATCAGCCCTCCTCTGTTACCGTTGACATCTCCGGCCCTCTGGATCGACTTGTTTTTGTTATTGCTTTGCTGCTCACTCTGCCTGGAGCTAGTGCGGCTGGCCGGAGGAAAAGTACCCCTGAATTACTTTGCCTGGAACAACCGCCACGCTCTCCGGCAGCCACAGTAGCTGCACCAGAGCCACCACAACGGCCATTTCTCTCTCTCTCCCTCAGAGGCGCCTGTTTACGCAGTCTTGCTATCGGCGAGAGCGGGCGAGACCACTCCTGCTCGCAGAGAGATGTGCTATCCGTAGCAACTATGCCCGTAAACGTTGCTGCCGTGTTGAAAGAATCTATTGCAACGGCAGCATGAGTACCTTTGATATTTACCCGTCGCCTCAGGTCACGGCTCTCCTTGCTCAGCGATTCAATTTGGCCAGTGAGCTGAGTTAAACTATGCTGCATTTGCAGCAGGGCGGGGAACATCCATGAGAGGCGGACGGATAGTTCTTTCACAGACATCTGCCGCGGTTTGCTACACTCGGAACACTACTGGCCACTAGTCAGCTTCTCCTTCTCCATCGCACACTTTGAGTGACACAGTTTGCAGCAAAGACCGACACATGCAAACAGAGTTCTGCTGCCAGCAAGCGTTTTATCACACAGAAAACACACTTCGCTCATCGTTATGAATTCAGTAGAACAGTTAGTCTTTACGGGCAGTAGGGACATTAGCAGTCGTACTGAAGGGGTGATGACTGTAGCCGGTCTGACCCTTAGTCGCTCGTTTCTGTCTCAGATCGTCATCAACAGTTAACGGCGATGGATCATTGCATACTTGGAATATAATAGTTCATTGCGCAAACAGGGTACAGTCAGTTCTATACATATGCAGCACCAGCGTAAATGAGGCGGTTTCTGATAAACCAACACTTGGTTATAGTCACCTTGGGCATAAGCTCCACCTCTGTTAAAACGCATCACCATAGTTTAAGACACGTTGATGTTCAGTTTGTTTTTGCAACACTATCGTGCAGTCTTATTCAAGTAAAATTGCAGTGCAGACAATTATTATTATTATTATTATTATTATTATTATTATTATTATTATTATTATTATTATTACGTGGTTTATTTACGAAACTGCATTTCACAACGCTTAAGTTCCCGGTGAAACAAATAGTTGAAAAAGATGAGTCAAACAACGAAGTAGAAAATCAGTCTCGGCAAAGTCTACGAAGTGCGTTTTAAAAGCACATTACCCAATCGCTAATCGCAGAGGTCATTGAACTCACCTATCTAGCACCTAGATTGCAAGCCCGGTTCTGACTGTGATATTAAAAGCCACTGTTTTAGTTCATGTACAAAAAAGTGTTTCTTAGTTAGATATCTAATGTGTTTGGGAATGCACGTCCAAGTTTTAGGGACGGCATGCAAGTTCGTGCTGACTAGACTTCAGAGACACAGAGGACACTGCACAAATTGTTGCACGCCTACTTGATGTTCGGATGAGGGTAGGGATGAAATGCGATTTTCATAGGCCCAATACCTCACAAAACGTTGCATGCTAACATTGCTTTATACACGGCTTTGTATACAATAGGTAAGCCCTCTATGGGGACTCCAATCCATTTCATTTTACACAGAGCAGATACTACAGCATAGCACTTAGCTGCAATATAATTTAGATAAGGACGCCACCTCATGTTTTTCTAGAGAACGAGCCCTAGGCACCTAGCGGTCTGCGAGAGCTCAGTGTCCTGTGTCTTGAGGATTAGGCTTTCAGGTAATACCAGTTGTCTTGGCGATTTCATCTGCAAAAAATACGGAATCGCTCTTATACTGGAACACCATAGCTGAAACCTTCAAAGCCATTTTACAGAAGAAGACGGGCGTCAACCACCTGAGGCAATCTGCACTCCGTGGCTCCCGGGGAACACACCCGTCAGGAGTAGTACGATGATGTAGACTCCCCCCCCCCACCCTATTACTAGCATTGACAACTAGTCCAAAAATGTTTAAAATGCCTATTTTTATTTTATCAATATTTGAAAGCGACGGTGCAAGTCCGTATCAAAATGTCGATGAAGTGTCAACAGCAAAAGCAACAACTTAGCCAAGGTTTAGCCTCTGGATTCTTAATAGAATGAAATTCAGAAGAATAGGAAACATGAAAGGTCCAAGAACTGAGCGATGAGAGTTACCAATCTCAACCTGCTCCCACGAGGACTCCAGTCGACCAGCTCGCACCACCTGTCGCCGTCCTAAGAGGTAGAATCTAACCAGGTAACAGCCGGCGCGGAGCAATCCAACTGAGCGAGAATTTGGAACAGAAATTATTGGTCAAGGCAACTGAAAGCAGCGGATACGTTGAGAATAACTGCAAGACGAAACTTATGTGTCTCAACCGAGTTGGACAACCGCTGCCATAAGTGGGCCAACCTTGTTTGATAATAAATAACCATAAAAACCAAACTGGGTAAGCGAAAATAAATTAAGAGAAATAATATCGATCTAGTATGACCAACACCAGTTTCTCGATGACCTTTGAGATATAATCAACGACCGAGAGTCTATAATTGGATGCGCGGTTTCGTTCACCCTTTGTTTTTAACTAAAGGAAACACCACCGTAGCAGATCTAAAGGAACGCAAATGCGCAAGGTCTAATTTCGAGGAAACAATTTGCATATCGTCCCGCTCATTCTGCTCTCCTACAGTCACTAGAGACTAAAAATGATTGGGCCCTCTTCATAAATGATGAAAGACCGTTTGACTGCGTGTGTTTCGATTTTAAATCTGCTTTTGATAGTACCACATACTCTAAGCTACTAAATATTCTTCCGCAGTGTCGAATGAGTTGTCAAATAGTAAATTGGATTAAGGCTTTCTTAAGTGATAGACTTTTTAGGGTCAGAGTTAACGACTGTCGGTTATCTACGGCTCAGGTCACCTTGGGCTGTCCGCAGCGTACCATTCTCGTCCCTTTAATGTATATACTGTATACCGACTTATTGAAGCATGTAACATCTCAAGCCGTTCATGTAAAAATGTATGCTGATGATGTCAAAATGTATATACCCGTAGATAATGGAAGCAACATAGTAACTTTTCAAGAGACGCTAGACAAATTTAGAGTGGTGCAAAAGCCTCGATTTTAAACTATCTGTTAATAAATGTGCTATGCTACACTTTACACACAATATTCCTGCACACAAATACACGCTTGTCTCCGAGGAATAAACCGTTAAAAAGGCGATCAAAGACTTGGGAATACATCTGACACCATAAACTATACACCTCATATACTACAAGTGGTAAGTTCTACAAGAAAACTGAACTGGATATTGGGCTCGTTTCTGATTAAAGACGCTTCCCTGTATGTCAGACTGTACAAGCAATATGTTCTCCCGGTTTTATAATATGGTTCACCCGTATGGCATCAAGGGCTCGCGTATGATGAGAAGGTAAGTTGCCTACCGCTGCAACATTAGCAGAAATAGTGTTGAGTGCATGGACATAGCCGGTATATTAGATACGGTTGACAAATGTGTGATTACCAACATATGCAAGCAGCCTGATAGATTCAATAAGTTATTTAAAGTCATGACGACGATAACTCGCTCTGGTATGAACATCTAGGCTAAAGCTGTAGCCAAGAAAGAAATCGTTAATAGAATGTTCGCGTGGCGCCCAGCCCGCTCGATAATCCTCAATAAAGCCGCCCTGCCAAAGGGTGTGTAAATACAAATATATCCTTTAACCGTGATGGAAGCTGCCAGACTCAAACGAACGATTCATAATGGCAGCTAGAGGTCTTGCAATCAATGGAGCTGCCAATTTTAACAGTTTTGCAGACACACCCATGATACCTCGACTTCAGCTAGTTTTAAGACTAAAAAGAATACCAAGGACCGCAGGAACAGAGACAGCAGAGAGTGAAAACACACTTTCATTTTTTTCCATACCTTGTCAAGTAAAGTTTCTATATCCCTGCTCTTTTCGAGGTGAGCGACCGTAATATTACCAGCTCAGCGATTTCCTATTATACACTAAATCAAATATCAATAATAATATATGCCTTAAAAGTCTTGATATAAAGGCCCAACGGGCAGGTGATCACATGCAACATGCGTAGCCAGTTTCAGAACTTGATAATGTCAACAATATCTTAATCGACATCATTAGTAATGCACAAACGTTGGAGAGAGAGTATCCAAGTTGCCCGCTTAGTCCACTTATTGCTTTGCTAAGCATTTAAACATACTTAAAAAGCGATTGTAGTTTTCCATTCAACAACTATGGATGCTTTCCAGCTCTCACTGTGATCGCTGTACGCGAAGAGCTATTTTCTACTGCATATATAAATGTTTTTTTGGCAAGACAACTAGGTGGGACAGCGCAACAAATCAATACCTGGGCGCAACTGTGATACGTACGCTTTAAATGTGGGTGGAAAACTACGAAGAAAATATAGAAATGTTCTAACCTTATAATGCATTTTTTAATTTATTTTATTTAATGTATTAGAGTACAAGGTAATAATACTTAATTTAAAAAAATAGAGAAAACAAGTAAAACATTTAAGAAATAAGTTTTACAAATCTCCCTAAAGCTCGTTGGTGTGAAGGCAGGTGGTTTCTGTGACTGCTGACCTGGACTTCCTGCGTAAGCCTAATTTGTAATTATTCAGAAAGTGATGTTGATCTTAGTCGCAGGATCATTGTTTATACATAAATAAACAATAATCAAAATAGCTCGTACATTAGCTTTATCCTCTTGCGGTTACTGTTCTTCAGTAAAAAGCGAAAAAGACGCTGTACATATCTTATTACACTTTACGAACGATTGGAATTGAGCAACGTAACGTTACGCAAATAATATTTATGTTCACTATAGAAAAAGACAAATATTCTAGCAAGGCCTAGTACCAAATACTTAATTCTTGTTGTCAAAAGGCAGCTGGAATCAGGGTAAACTACTACACTTGATGCCAATGCTTGCGTTGATGACTCGATTTGGACTGGATAATAAATGGCCCAATAGGAAAAAACACAAATTATCAGGTCCTGACTAGCCTGGATTTAAACACAACAGTGATTGTAGTAGGACTGTAGTTAGTTGTATGTATACATGCCTCTGGACTGCCATTGCTTGCCATCTAATTTCCCCAGACCTGTAATTAAAATTCAGAGAAAGAAGGTTGCGACGACAAAACATTATAAGTGTAGCTGGCTAACTTATACGTTGTGTAGTATTGACCTAAGTTTAAAGGTACACGGCAGCGCGACAATTGAGATCGCTATTTTAGCAAACAATACATTTAGCAGTATTTGCATCAACAGTGGCAGTGTGCAAATCCACCCCGAATTTAGTCCACGATTTCTTATCAATGCTGCAAACCTTAGAAACAAAACCTCGTGTTATAAAGATATACCGTCAGTATCGTCAATGAGTGTTAATATCGGCTGCTTTGGTTTCGCATGCTATGGGAGACTTGATTATCTCAATTTTGACAGACTGTCCGCGGTACATAAAACCTTCGTTGAGTTAAGCACGTCGCCTAGTATATGTATATATATATATATATATATAACCTCAGGCCTCTCTGACCTCGACTTTGGTCTTTGTTTTTAATCGAAACATTCTTCTAAGACATTCCAAAGCTAATATAGTCCTTTTACTCAATTCTTATTGCGCTGCGTGACACAATTATACAAGTAAAAAATCCCTAGGTTTTTATTCTCTCTCTTTGTCTCTCTCTCTCTCTCTATATATATATATATATATATATATATATATATATATATATATATATCTAACGCAACCGGTGGTGCTTATGACATTAGAAACCAGCTCACGTTTTACTGAAGGCGGGCGTGCTACCGGTCCGACCTCGACCCAAGCTCATTCAACATCGAGAGGCCTCAGACGAAGAGCTGATCCGTAAGACAATAAACTTCAAATTTTTTAAACCCCAAAGAACGGATATACCCCCTGCCTACCTTGCCGCCTATCTCGCTTCCTTCCTCGTACTTCAAAATGTGTTTAGACTGAGGGTGCGGAAAAAGTACGACGTCGGCAAGCAAAGGATGTTATTGTTATTATGATTATAGATGTGCCCCAAATGTATTCCTCTCTCTCTCTCTGTTCTCTCCTCTCCAGTCTCCATCAAATGAGATGAAACAAGAAGTTCCGGTGTTCGTGAGGGCGACCGAATGAAAAGTGTGCGGGAAGAGAGAAAGCCGCACAGGACTTCAGAGGGGTTGTCGCGGTGGGCAGCATCGGGGTCGGTGTTTCGCTTGCCCTTGCCATTGGGGCGCGACGCGTATCTTTCTATTTCTCGCAGCGCCCAACCTCTACACGCTACAGCGGATCCTGTCGATCTCGGAAAGCCCAAAAGACGCCACATGTATGTGTAGGTGGGAATGTCTGCTGCTGCTGCCGCCTCCTTGTTCTTTGCCACAACTAGTAACGTCGGCCCGGCAGATAGGGCAGGAGGCCTCTTAGCATTCTAGAGGATAATCGCATTTCCTTTTCCTCAATTTCTTGCTCGCTTGCGTTATCGTAACTGCGCCGAGACCCGTTCGGGCTGTGCTTGAGCAGGGACGAATCTAGGACTAGTGTGCGTTTTTCGCTGGGATCACGTTAGTAAGGGGGCAACGTGTCATATATATATATATATATATATATATATATATATATATATATATATATATATATTTATATATCAGAACTGTATCCTAGCGCTCCCTACAGGTATGTCAGGAAATTGGCGGCCATACATTTGGGCGTCGTAAAACTCGTTAGAGCAAGCATTTTTTCAATTCGGTCGCCAGATTATGCTCCGCTACTAAGGCCATGGTCGGAAAATTAAAAAAAAAATAGTTCAACGCGTACAGCAGTCTTTTTGCGATTCTCATAAAATGTGTTCAATGACTAAAACTCATTCTTTCGAGTAGTTTTTGCAACATAATTCTATGTTATTTTATAGAAAGTAATACATCAAGACACTTACAAGATCTGTGCTTATATATATATATATATATAATATAGACATATATATATATATATATATATATATATATATATATATATATATATATATATATATATATCAGAACTGTATAATAGCGCTCCCTACAGGTATGTCAGGAAATTGGCGGCCATACATTTGGGCGTCGTAGAACTCGTTAGAGCAAGCATTTTTTCGATACGGTCGCCAGATTATGCTCCGCTACTAAGGCCATGGTCGGGAAATTAAAGAAAAATTGTTCAACGCGTACGGCAGTCTTTTTGCGATTCTCATAGAATGTGTTCAATGACTAAAACTCATTCTTTCGAGTAGTTTTTGCAACATAATTCTATGTTATTTTATAGAAAATAATACATCAAGGCACTTACAAGATCTGTGTTTATTACCACAACTGCAATTTTTTAAAGTTATTCGATATGCAAAGCTCGTCTGCAGCTCCCGCTGGAATACAAACTCAGATACTTGCCAACCTTCAAGCAAAGCTAGTCTCCAATTTTTACTTGAGACGATTATTTACAACATCTTCTGGGCATTTCGAGACCTTTGAGGTTGCCTCCTTGAGCAAATCCGGTCGTTCATGGAAAATCGTTCCTTTGCACTATACTTTTAAGAAGCCCTAGCAGCAACTCCGGTATACCTTGTTTTGCGATTTTCTTATAATATCCACCAGAGGACCGTAGTTAAATGCTTTGAAATCAATATACACTACAAAATAATATTGTACCATTTTTCAACAATACTCTATCAATCTCAGCTCTGACGAGGGTGCATGGTCGATTGCCGTGGTTGAAAAACCGTGTTGCTTCTTGTTACAACTGCTGATAGGAGCTTGTCAACAGAGCTTATTTTTGGCAGTTCCTCGCCATAATGTAGGTTCGGTGGGGAAACTTTCGCTATTCGGCTTAATGCTTAGAAAATTTGTTTTTCACTCTTCGGGATAATGGCATCTTGTGAGCAAAAGTTAACAAGGGTGGTCCAGCGGGCGCTAGCACAAGGCTGTCATAAACGTAGTCATAGCGAATGCCATCTGATCTAAGTGCTTTGCTGTTTGGTTAGTCGTATATAGCCTTAACCACTTCATCAACGGTGACATATTTAGACAGTTGTTCCCTCTACTGTGTGTCTTTTTCCAAACAGACGATGTAATACTTCTACCTGAAGTACAACATCGTATTCGTTGAAGACAGATTTGTGCGAAAACTTCCTTCTAAAAGCTTACAAAAAAACAAACCCAAAGAGAAGTTGTCACGATGTAGATGATTGAAAAGCCGCAATCGATTTCGCCTAAAACCGACTAAGCATTGTTTGATGTGAAGATTGTCCCTACTGCATTGTTGGAGATTAAAATAAATACATATGAAATAAGCTTTTAGTCGCTAACTTTAAATAATTAGAACAAGTAAAGGCCGCGTGTCTCAATAAATGTATGGTTTAGCACCAGTAAACGAAGAATTGACTTCTACATTCTTAGTAAGACTCCATTATTCATAGAAAACTTAAAAAGTTGTTATAGCATTTTGCGCACTGAAATATGCAGGATATTCTTAAGTGAGGTTAAAGCTAAAAAAGGAAAGAAATGCCCAAATTGGTCCATAATTTTTTGTAACTGGCGCAATGTTAACCGACGCGTGAAAAGGAGTTGCAACAACAAACCGCCATGTCTTGTTGCGATTTGTGTGCATGGCTTTCAGCATTTTGTATGCAGCACAGATGCCTTTCACGAGTCAAATGATAGATGTATTTGTAATGAATGCTACTTGGTGTATACTCGATGACACGCTCAAGGATATTCAAGGTTCATCTCATTGACACATCTATAAATATCACGTCAGTCGTAAAGTTACCTGCACGTGCGGCGTCACTTTACTTAATCATACCACCGCTCACCATAACCTTCGTCCAAAGCTCTTGTTTTAATAAAATTCCATCCGCCGTGATTTTTTGCTAACGGAAATCATCGCCAATACTGAGGAATGTTGGAACATTGCAATAGTGCCACTACGCCTATTCGTTCTATTATAAAGCAGATCGAGTGTGGCCGAGTACATTATCGATCCGTGTTTCCGAACGCCGTTGAGTTTATGATTTTGGTCTAACGCAGCTACAAAATGTTGTCTTTAGGACAAGCTCTTAATGAAAATTGACAATACTAAGATAACGTTTTTTGTTTAAATATATTTCGCAAGTAAGTGTAACTTATATATATATACAGGTAGTTCAATAAGTTCTTAGAATGAGCTTTTTAGAATTCGAATTTTGGCGCGCTTCCACCGCTATTAGGAACTGCAACTTTTCGACTGCTAGCACTCAAAATATTATGGTGATTGGACGTTGCGATTTCGTTTGATAGCTTTTCCCGTGCAACGTATCGGCGTGATTTTTAAAAATGAAGAAAAAAGAGTTTCGAGAGGTTATCAATCATTTTCATTTCAAAGGTTGGAATGCGACCCAAGTAAAAATTGGGTTGGACGAGACGTACGGTGACTCTGCGCCATGTTTTGCCACTGTTTCCAACTGGATTAATGTGTTAAAAAGAGGTCGCAGGAGCACCGAGAATGAACTACGTCCAGGAGGCCAAAAAACGGCAACTGATGAGGAAAACATAGAGAAAGTGCGAAACATCGTTGGCACAGATAAGCGAATGAACATCAAGGAGATAGCGGAGGCATTAGGAATTAGTTTAGGTAGTGTGCATTTTATCCTATACGAAAACTTGAAGATGAAAGAGCTCAGAGAAAAATGGCTGCCGCATTTGCTCAACCAAGGCCAAAAAAACGCGCCTGTTTACGCTTTACAGCGAAATTTGGCCAAGATGTCGAAAAATCCGTCGGATTTTTGGCGCAGATTCATGACCGTCGATGAAAGCTGGGTCCATCACTACACTCCCGAGACCCAAGAAGCATCTTGCCAATGGTGTGCACCTGATGAAGGACCTCCGAAGAGGGTGCGGACAACGGCATTGACCGGAAAGGTGATGGCTACAGTTTTTTAAGACCAACGTAGAATAATGCTGGTCGACTACCCTGAGAGCGGTAAAACGACCACAGGAGAATATTATGCAAGACTGTTGGACTGCCTTTAGCAAGAACTCATCGTGAAACGGCCCGCTTTGCAGAAGAAGGTTGTACTGTTTCACCAGGACAATGCTCCTGCACACAAGTCCCGGCAAGCATCGGCAAAACTGGCCCAACTGAGGTTCGAAATTATTGAACGCCCTTCCTATTCTCCAGACCTGGCCCCCTCTGATTATTTCCTCTTCGAACATTTGAAGAATAGTCTCGGTGGAAAGCGTTTTTCCAGCAGTGAAGAGGTTAAGACTGCTGTCAATGCCTATTTTTAGTCTAAAGACGCGAAATTCTACTTAAGAGGTATAAAAGCTCTGAAATCTTGGTGGGAAAAATGTATTGAGCATCTCGGGGAGTATATCGAATAAGATACATTTAAAAACATGATTTGGAAAATTCTTGGTTTTCATTCTAAGAACTTATTGAACTACCTGTATTTGGCAATGATATCTTTTCTTAAACCTCTTCAGCGTCCATTTTACTCGGCAAAAAACATAAGGACCACTTATGCGTTTGACAATTCGTCGCGTGATCGCGCGTTTCGCGAACAGAACCGGCAGCGATATTCGTCCCCTACCTGCTGACTTCCACGAGCGGAACATGCCAGATGATGGTAGTCGTGTACAATGTACCTTGTGTACACACGACGACTAGCCATGCTATGCCGTCCCGTAGGTTCCTGGTGAGGTGCACATTTGCATGCGCGACCTTTTTCATTGCTTTCGTCACTATATCTTGGGATTCCCGCACAAATCGTTGTCGGCAGCGCACCGTCTCGGACGGTGCCTAAGCCGACTCAGCCACCGTCGCTGTAAATAGGATACACCTATCAATGTAAGTCGGGGTCAAGACGGTGGTGTGGGAGATTGTCCCCCTCCCCCGCGTTGCTGCTAACTGAGACCGCACATCCGGATTCAGAGATCCTCCTCCCCTCTCTCTTGCGCTGTCTCCAAATTAACTCGTCGCTGATTGACCAGTGCGAGGGTATCGAATCAACCGGCATCTGGCCAGAAGCCAGAATTTAAGGCCGCGCGTTTTCCGATGAGATCACTCGTCCTTGCGGTACGACGAAGTTAATTTCGTGTCCTCAAGTTCAAATCCTTCTTCTCTTGTTTATCCCATCACTACCGGCATCTTCGTTGGCGCTAGCTTAACGTGGTGCAAGTTATCCAACCGCGCTCAATGGAACACTTCAGTAACGCTTTGCTGAACGGTGTGGCCGTGAACGACCAAGGTGCACAAAAGCTACTGGACTCGTTGCGGATCTTCATTGGTCTAGGCGAACAGTATAACCAACTGATGGAGAAGGCTGGCGCTGAATCATTCCACACCAAAGAAGATCATCAAAGAGCGACGAGATATTCAGCCGAGAGCCTCGTCAAACTCGTAAAGGAAACGCCGTTTTTGTACAACAAATTCCATCCGCTCTACACGAACCAGCGAATGCGTTCTGATTGCTGGTCGGAGATTGGGCAGAAGTTCGACATGCCCGGGCCTGTGGTCTTCAAGAAGTGGGCCAACATCCGTGATCGGTACAAGCGTATTCTGAACATCGTCCTTCAACGGCAAGCAAAGGGCGAGTTCTTCCGGCCTCCGTGGCAATATTTCAATATTCTACACAAGATGCTGAGTGATCAATATTTAACACCAGCGCAAAGGAAGTGGTTTACTTCTTCTGGCGACACAATAGAACCGGATCAGCCCCTATCGCCTACAAATTCCGAATCGTCTGTTGGACTCAGCGACGAAGACAAAAGCATCGATACCGGCGACGACAACAACAAACATGATACCAGTGACGACAGCAACAATACCGAAGACTGTAATGACGATATTGGTGACATCAATTACAAGAGCGACAACAACAATGAGGATCCCGTGAAGGATTTTATGGAGCGAGTAAACAGCCGCATTCGTGAGCTTGACCGGCCAATGCAACTACGACTCATTAAGGCAATTGACAAGGTCATTCTCGATTTCTAGAATGAAACTAATCCGTATTGATCGTGCAGCCATTCTTGAGATAAAATAAAATAAAAAGTTTCTTTACAGTAAAAATTTAAATATTTGAACTTATTTTAGAAGTACTCTTCCTCCTCCGTGTTTCACTTCTTTTCTATCACTGCCTAATCAAATTGTTTTACATTCACTAACAATACCTAGTAACCTGGTCTTCATTGATTTAATTTCTACTAGTTTATATATATATATATATCCTGAGACGGAAGATTTGTGCATTAAAGCACAACTTTAAATCCCTATTTGTCATAAATAGGTATTGGCTACTTTGGTCGACCTAGCGACAGCCTTGACCTTCACTATTTCACCTGTCGAACAGCTCCTCGAAGCGGTCCGGGTGTTTCTTCAGGTTTTGGTAGTACCTGCGACTTGCCTCGCTTAGTTGCTCACGAACAGTCGACAGGATAACAATAGACCGTGTCCGAAATTGGATTTTTCAAAAATACCCGGGCATTTTCTAGACTCTCCCTAACCCGGTTCTAGCGCGGCGGTGCCTTGTAGACATCCTGAGAGCACTTTCGCCTAAGACGAAAGACAGTTACCTACCTTCACCCTAAAAGTGCGTGATCTGAGGAAGTCAGATACACAGAATCGGAGGCGAGGGCTAACTTCCGGGGCGAGAACTGTGACGGCAGAATTGCGATGAGCTTGTTGTAGTCAACGTTTTCAGAAGCAGTTGTTGGGTCGAGTTAAATTGTGTCGGTCGGTATGGTTTGGCCTACGTGCAGGACGATGCCGTTCAGGTACTCCATCACGCAGCAACGGTTGTCGAGCGGCCGGGCTTGTAGAAGGTCGGTGATAAGTCTATGCGAATGAGCGTTGTTGTAGATGTTATTCGCAATTGTGCGCTCTAATACTTTGTTCGATACTGCAGTTAGCAATGCTGGGCGCTTGTTTACGTACGAACGAACGTACGAAGCAGCAATCGTTGCGAGCAAGCGGGCGCCGATCGTCTTCCAGACCCGACAAACCCATGCTGAGCGACTTCATCGAAACAGCGCTACAGAAGGGTCGAGGGTCCAAAGCGAAAACCCGGAAAGGAAAGTTTTACAACTAGTTCTTTGGAACTGTGAAGACCCCTTAAACTCCGTACACCTAATGCCCCCTTCAGCGTTTGCCTCTGTAGATGCTGTCATCCTGACAGAAACCTGGTCCATCGCTGCTATACATCTACCGATTTTTTACTCAGTGTCTTGCCCCGCTGTCCGCTTGAGCCAGACTGGACGTGCTTATGTTCCAGGGCGCAGATCACCCGCTTAGCGAAGGAGAACGCCTTACTTGGCACGCTCCGATCGATCTCCGAATAGCCGTTAACGCCACCACCGCGATCAGTGCCTCAGATACTCATCGATCAGGCTCCCGCAGCCTAGACGAGACAGAGCTATTACAGTTCGTGGAAATAATGACAGCGGCGGCGGATGACGATGTTACAGCTCTTAATGATCTATTGACCAGCGGCCTCCAAAGCTGCGTGAGACCGAAACTAAAGCCTAAAGATAGACAATGCTGGAACAGAAACTGCACCGAGGCCAAGCGAGCTCAAATCCGGCTAAAGTAACTTTGCAAGTCTCACCCCACCATGAACTCTTTGTCCTCAGAAAGATCTCTGTAAAGAAGAACTCTTAAGAACGCGAAAGCTGCATTTCAAAAGCTCCGCGAACAAAAACTACTGGGGAAAGCCGAACGCGCGCCTTATATCTGGCTACATAACGGAGCGCTAACCAGGTTCACAAGTCCAGACGCTCTGCAGTCGCACTTCAGAAATGTCTTCGCGGCCAAGGATACAATTCCAACGCACACTCCTCAATATACCAGTGTATGGTTCGAGGTGGAAAAACTCTTGCGAGATGAGTTGGAGAAAGGCTTCTTAACTGCAGAAGTTTATGAAGCCATCGCTGATTTGCCTACACGGAAGGCGTGTGGGCTCGACGGTATTTATAACGAACACGCTCGATAGTACTAGAGAAACTCGCAAAATCTGCTGTACCACTTAGGATACTAGAACTTCTCAGAGCTATTTTACAGAAGAATATGATCTCAATCGACGACGGGGTAGTGATACGCGATAGTCTCGAGCAGACGACGGGGTTCGCACAGGGAGATAACATCAGCCCGCTACTATTCGCGGTCCTTATGAGCCATCTACCCTCACGGATCACCACGAGACATCCGCTCGTCAAAGTCGTTCTGTGCGCTGATGATTTGGTGATGTTCAGTACGAGCAGACACCACTTGCAACAAGCAATAGGCACAATGTCGAGGTTCATCAGTGAGGTTGGTCTTACCATCAACAATAGTAAAACTGAGGCCCTCAAATTCCGCAGAGGAGGTCGCCTGGCCGTTAGCGACGAACTCCGTCTGGAGGGTGCGCCACTCAAGTATGTAAATTCACCCTCTCACCACAACAGGGACTGCGTTCCGCCTGCATGTTAAACAACGCACCTATTTCATCTTAAAGTCGCGCCAACGGCTACGTACGAAGTGCAGTTGATATGGCGACACCTCAAGATGAACGACCTCGCAACGCTGGAGAAAGTTAAGCCCGCGTTTTTAAAGCGAGTGCTGGACTTGCACTCCTCCACTCGCAACCGTCTGATTTATGTACTGACAGAGACCTCGTTATTCTTAGAAGACGTACGGAAGATGCATGGGCTGCAGAAGACAGGGACTTATAAGGCGTTCATTCAGCTTCAGGAGGACAAACTGGCCGACATATCCTGATATCTTCATAACATCCGCAAGGACTGACGACGCGTGGAAAGGGCTCGACCAACCGAATTGCCATGTGATAGTGCGTTTTTCGGTACACGGCTACCTCCACCACCTATGCAGTGCAGAAGGCTTTCACGACCCCGATGTTGACTGCAGATGTAAATATTGTCATACGAATGTCGTACCGTCATTTTTGTTATTTGTCATACCGACATAACGACAATTGTCATACCGAATATATATATATATATATATATATATATACGTGCTGGTTTGTGACGCGGTTTGTAGTATAAAAACATCTCTTGGCGCTTTCACTTTGTACTGGTCGTGCGTCGACAAAGTGCTCACGGCTGCCACTCCTCGTCACGGCTCGCCGAGAAACAACACTGAAAGAAATTGTCGACACAGTGCTAGCCGATATGCAGGCATGGATGACCGCCCATCATCTACACCTTGCCTTACAGAAGACGGTGACAATCTACCTAAAGGGCCGGAATGTGACACGTGAAGTCAACCTGACCCTCACTGGCCACTCTGTATTACGGTCAAGAGAACTGCGCGGCATTTGGGCGTTATCTACCTGCCTTACGAGTGGTCCGCACACAGAACACGTGGTCGTATGACCTTGATTGTCGGCCAGCTCAACCAGGTTGCTCTGAACCTGCATGGCCTTTCAGGTCTTCCGTGCATAACGCAGTGTGAGCGTAGAGGCGGCCCTTGTCCTAGCTCGCCAGCTCCATTGGAATCCCCTCGCTCGGGAAAGAAGCGAGCGTAAGACGCATGGCGTAATAGACTTTACGCAGACCCGAGAGGCAAAGTTCAAGGTGTCCGACTCGGCAGTTGCCCGGGAGAACTGTACCCGATCGCTTTCGACGTTGTGTGCACGCTCTGCACTCTCGGGGCAGCCTTACGATGTTGACAATACGGTTTCGTTCTGCTCCGCTCTGGATATATGCGTTCGAGAGGGAGAATAATGCCAATGACTCAGTGAATGGTGCAGGCAGCATAAGCTGACAGTCAGTATATCCAGGACAAAATTCCTCGATTTTGCCAAAGGGGTCTATACGCCAGAATTGACCATAACATTAGGATCAATAACCAAAATATTGAATTAGTAAGTCTATTTAGCTATGTCAGGGAAACCATGACTACCAACCTAAATTTTACAAAACACATAGAGAACAAGCGTACAAAAGGAATATCGGACACGACGCTACTCGGAGATCTAACACAGATTGACCCTAAGACTCAAATGATCCTTTTCACAATGAAAAATCACTCCAGTTATAACTTACTGCCATTGGGACATTGAACCAAACATAACTTTACACAATATCAAAGGGATATACAGAGTAACAGCAAATTTTGTAACGTATATGCTCGGGCTGTCTCGTAACGCATTGACAAGTTTGGCGCTGGAACTATGCCAAGAGCGAAGCTTTGTGGAAGACCTTATCCTTAGCCGCCCCACTCGGCAAAAAGTGCAAATACTATCGATACGTCTGACAGTTTGGCGTGTAGTACATAGCGCATTCCCGCAAGCATAACCGGCAGTGGAATTTATTCCCGCCTGGTGAAATCCACAAGTGCAACATCTTAGGTAAATAGCCGTACACAGTGTATCTAGTATACATATGACGACCAGTGCATGTCATTCCGTGTCGAAATTTTCTGATGAGGTGCAATTTGCACAGGCAACCTCTTGTGTGGCTTCAGTCACTTGGCATTCTCGCAAAAACTGCTGAGAAAACTTAGTGACTGGTGACTCGAGCCTGATTCTAATTGCTTTCACTGTTGGCCCGCAGCCTACAAGCAGGTTCACGAATTGGCTCGTGCTGAACGCCAGATGGAGTGCCCTATTCATGTATACTGAAAAACATACCTGGAGCCTGAGCAAGATACTATGTGTTTTTTCTTGAGACCATATATTGAGAACAGCTTCCGGACATTTCGAGGCCTTTGAGATTGTCTTTTTAAGCAAATCCGGTCGTTCATGCAAAAGCCGTTCCATTGCAGTATACCTTTAAGAAGCCCTAGCAGCAACTCCGGTATACCTTGTTTCACAACAAGGGTCGTCCATCGGGCGCTAGCACAAGGCTGTCATAAATGTGTTCAATGCGAATGCCATCTAATCTAAGTGCTTTGCTGTTTGGTTAGTGGTATATTGACGTGAGCACTTCATCAGCGGTACAATATTTAGATATTTGGGTTGTCTACTGTGTGTCTTTTTACAACCGGACGATGTAATTCTTTTACCTGAAGTACAGGATCATGTTCGTTGAAGACAGATTTGTGCGAAAACTCTTTCGCCATACGTATGTAATCTAGTTCTGTTCAGTGGAAGCTACTTCCATGTCCAACAGTCGCATGCAACTCTCAGCCAGCATATGCAAGAAGTGGGCTTATTTGATCATCGCAGTAAAAATTGAAACTATAAAGTTTCGCAGAAACGGTCGACTAGCTGCCGGGGGCTTCACCTAAACAGCCTACAGTTGGAGTAAGTAAACCGCTTTGTACAATTTAGTCTAATCATTCGACTGCCGGAAAGGCCTTCTGAAAGCAGACAGAAAAACGAACCCCGAAGGAAGTTACAACAGTGTAGATGATTGAAAAGCCGCAATCGTTTTCGCTTGAAACCGCCTTAGTTTTGTTCGATGTGAAGATAGTCTGTACTGCATCGTACGGGATTAAAATGAATAAACTTAAAACAAGCGTTTAGTCAATACCTTTTTAAAAATGTGTGCAAATGAAGTTTGCGTGTCTCAAGAGGGTATAGGCTTGCACCAATAAACAAAGAATTGACGTGTATATATTTCTTAACTCTCTATTATTCATAGAAGACTTAAAAAGTCGTTACATCCCTTTGCGTAGTGAAACATACAAGATATTTGTAAGTGAGGTTAAAAAAAACGAAATTGGTTCACAATTCGTTGCAACTGGAGCAATTTTAACCGACGCGTGAAAAGGAGTTGCAACAACAAATCACCATGTGTTGTTGTGTTTTGTGTTCACAGTTTTGAGCTTATGGTATGCAGCACCAATTGCTATCACAAGTTAAATGACATTTGTATTTGTAGTGAATATTACTTGGTGTGCACTTGATACTACGCTCAACAATGCCCAATGTTTATCTCATTGACACGCCTATAAACATTACGCCAATCATAAAATTCCGCTGGAAGACTTTTCAAGTATTTATTTTAAACATGCGGTGTCACTTTACTCAATCATATTGTAACGTTGTCTCTCTACGCCAAGTTAGCTGGGGATGCAGGCTCAGCAGGGCGGTTACTACAACACGAGAGACGCGGGGCAATGAGTGAGAACACACAGCATAAGGTCTGACTCGCAAAGTTACCGGAGAGGGAATGCGTTTCTAGCATCCTTCTCCCATGCTCTTTATTGACTCAAGCGACGCCGTAGCGTTCGTATAGTAATAATGTTAAAAGGATGACTCGACTCTATGGCGTCGTTGATTGGTCGGCGTTAGTGCACGTGCCCTATTGTCACTAGCACGCAGCCTAGTGGTCTCCTTGTGCGTCACGTTGCACGTTAAATTGGATGCTTGCTTGGCTTACTGACGTCGTCAGTTATCGGCGGCGTAGGTAGTTGTGGTTCACATCGGCTTGGGTGTTTGATTGGTTATCTGACGTCACCAGCCATCGGCGTCTCCGTGACTGGCAATTCTGTTGCTACGCTGTGGTAAATATATTTGTGACCGTTTTCCATAACCTTCGACAAACGCTCAGAGAATTCTGAGGTGAGAGGAACAATCATAATTTAAATGGGCAAGTTCTGCACTATTAGGTAGGTAGGTAAAACATCCCACGCAAATTCCATTAACTCAAGGCAGGTCATCATAGATGAGCGCGGGCGTTATCATGGCGAAATACGGTGTAATATCAATGGAGAGTTTATGCCTCAGTATAAAAGTCGGCCAAATCAGAACAACTCAGTTCAGCGCTCTCAAATGGCGCGATTCATTTCGTGATAGCTCGGCAATGCATTAGGTTTTTAGCATTACTAGAGTCCATATTAAGACGTTCTAATGCAAATGTTTTTTCATACATTTATAAAATAGAATATTGCGATATATTTTTACTAGACTGTATCGTAATCCATACGTTACGAACTATTTTGTCAGACGATAAAATATACAGTGGAATTACCAGTTAAACCACAAGCGAGAGGCTGACCTCTAACTACATGCTAACATTATTGCATACAAACAAATGAACATGCCTCAATAGAAAAAGATCTACGTAAATAGTTCTATCGATTTGTGTAGTCCACCCAGACAGAAATCATCGCCAATAGAGGGGAATGTTTGGAACATTGCAACAGTGCCACTAAGTCTATTTGTTCTATTATAAAATAAATCGCGTACGTGGTCGAGTACATTATCGATCTATTTTTCCCGACGCCGTTGACTTCATGATTTCGCTCCAACGCAGCTACAAAATGTTGTCTTTGGAACAAGCTCTTAATTATAATTTACAATAACAAGATTTCGTTTTTATTTAGTATATTTCGCAGATAACTGTAACTTGTAAAGTATATATATATAGGACAACGATCTCTTTTCTTAAGCCTGCTAAGCGTCCGTTTCACTCGGCGAGGAAATACAAAGACCACTTATGCGTCTGACAAATCTTTGCGTGATTGCGCGTTTCTGCGAGCACAACCGGCAGCGACATTCGCCCCCCCCCCCCCCCAGACTGGTGAAATCCACAGGCGGAACAGACCAGGTGGTGGTAGCCGTGCGCAATGTACTTTGTGTACACACGACGACTAGCGGATGCTATGCCGTCCGGTAGTGACCTGGTGAGATGCACATTTGCATGAGCGACCTCTCGCATTGCTTCCGCCACTATACCTTGGCATTCCCGCACACATTGATGTCGGCAGCGCCCCGTTTCGGACGGTGCGTTAGCCGCCTAAGCCGCCGCTGTGAAGAGGATAAGACTATCAATGTGATTCGGCGTCAAGACGGTGGTGCGGGATATTGCCCCCCTCTCTCCCGCGCTGCTTCTGCTGCTAACTGAGACCGCATAGCCGGCTTCAAAGATCTTCCATCCCTCTCTCTTGCGCTGTCGCCAAATTAAATCGCCGTTGATTGACCAGTGCGAGGGCATCGGATCAACCGGCATCTGGCCAGAAGCCAGAATTTAAGGTCGCGCATCTTCCGATGAGATCACTCAACCTTGCGGTACGACGAAGAACATTTCGTGTCTTCAAGCTCAAATCCGTCTTCTCTTGTTCATCAGATCGTTACCGGCATCTTCGTTGGCGCTAGCTTAACGTGGTGCAAGTTCTCCAACCGCGTCAATGGATCACTTCGGTAACGTTTTGGTGAACGGTGTGGCCGTGAACGACCAGAGTACGCAAAATCTACTGGACTCGTTGCGGATCTTCATTGGCCTAGGCGAACAATATAACCAACTGATGGAGAAGGCTGGCGCCGAATTAACCCACACCAAAGAAGACCATCAAAGAGCAACGAGATACTCGGCCGAGAGCCTCGTCGAACTCGTAAAGGAAACACCATTCTTGTACGACAAATTCCACCCGCTCTACACGAACCAGCGAATGCGCGTTGATCGCTGGTCGGAGATTGGCCGTAAGTTTAATATGCCCGGTCCCGTCGTCTTCAAGAAGTGGGCCAACATCCGCGATCGATACAAGCGCATTCTAAACATCGTACTTCAACGGCGAGCAAAGGGCGAGTTCTTCCAGCCGCCGTGGCGGTTCTTCAATTTGCTGCACAAGATGCTGCGTCATATATACTTAACACAAGAGGAAAGGCAGTGGCTTGCTCGTTCTGACGGCGCAGTGGTAACGGATCAGCCTTTATCGCCCGCAACAAACTCCGATTTGTCTGTTGGACTCAGCGACGACGACGACAACAACGATACCGGCGACGACAACAACAAAAATGATACCAGTGACGACAATACCGAAGACTGCAATAACGACACTGATGACATCACTGACAACAGTGACAACAACACTAATAACAACAACAACAATGAGGATCCCGTGAAGGAGTTTATGGAGCGAATAAACAACCGCATTCGCAACCATGACCGACCGACGCAACTACGGCTCATTAGCGCAATTGACGAGGTGATTCTCGATTTCCAGAATTAACTGAATACATATTGTATTAATTGCACATGTCGTATTTAAGATAAAAATAAACATTTTTTACACAGAGAAAACTAAAATATTTGAACTCATTTTAGATGTATTATTTTTCTCCGTATATCACTTCGTTTTCAGCACTGTTAAATCAAAGCGTTTTACCTTAAGTATCAATTCCGGGAAACTTCTACGTTGCCGCTAATACCCAGGTCTGGCATAGTTTTTGAAACTTCTATGATATGTCACAGATATCATGCTTTACATCGGTTTTCTTAAAGCCGAAAGTTGTAGTTAGAAATATATATATGTTTTTTCTGAGACGGAGAACTCGTGTATTAAAGCACAGCTTTAAATCGCGATCCCTTATAGATATAGCCTTCACTATTGCACCTGTCGAACAGTCTATCGAAGCGGTTCAAGTGTTTCTTTAGGCCTTGGTAGTGCCTGCGACTCCCCTCGCGTAGTTGATCACGAACAGACCCGGTTCTAGAGCGGCTACCAGACCTGTAATCCGTACATGATTGCTGGTCTCGTCAGCCCGTTGTATAGCTACAGGTACAGCTGCGGCTTTGATAGTGCAAAGGCCCGAAGGATCCAGTTTGTCAGCCTGGACGACATCTTAAGAATCTCAGTTACATCGTCTCGAAAATAGAGAGATTCCGAAATGTACACTCTGAGATCCGTTATCGTGGTTTTCGTAGCAAGTTACACTTCTTCGATGTGTGAGAGAAGGGTTCCTTTGTCCTAGATGGAGAACGCAACATTTGTGAAGGGATATGGTGAACCTCATTTTTGTCTCCACCCAATGAAGCCTGTAGCGGCGTCTTAAAGAATCTTGTATTCTTTTGCGGTCCTCAACGGTGTGTTTGGCTTAGGGTTGTCAGCATAGATCTTAAAGCGTTCCTTCGTCGTGACAATACGCTTTACTGAGTCACTATAGCATGAACATTAGACTGCCAAGAACGGTGCCTTGTGGACGCCCTGAGAGCACTTAAGACGAAAGACGGTTGCCTACCTTTACCCTACGTGCGTGATCTGAGGAAGTCGGTTACTCAGAGTTGCAGGCGAGGGCTAACTCCTATTAACGGCAGGGTTGCGATAAGCGTGTTGTGATCAACATTTTTTTTAAACCATCCTTTAGATCGAGGAAAATGGTGTCGGTCGGTATGACTCGGTCAACGTGCAGGGCGGTGTCGTTCAGTTACCCCATCACGCAGCAACAGTTGTCGAACGCTCGAGTTTGTAGGCAAACTGCTGGTCGGTGATAAGTCTTTGCAAATGATCGTTGTTGTAGATGTTATCCGCGATTGTGCGCTCCTGTACTTTGCTCGATACCGCAGTCAGCAATACATTGACAGTTGTACCCTATTTACAGCGGCGGTGGTTTAGGCGGCTAATAGTTGCATCGACCGGCCATGCCTACGAATGCGGCTGTTCAGTCGCCCCATAAAATCTTTCACGGGATGCTCATTGTTGTTTTCGCTGTTGTCATTATTGATGCCACTAGTATTGTTATTGCAGTCGTCAGTATTGCTGTTGTCGCTGGTATCATTGTTTTTGTTTTCGTCGCTGACTCCAACAGACGATTCGGAGTTCGATATGGGCGATAAGGGCTGATCCGCCGCCACTCCGCCGCCAGAAGGAGTAAGTCACTACCTTTTTGCTAGTTTTAAGTATATGTGACTCAGCATCTCGTGCAGCAAATTGAAGAACCACTGCGGAGGCAGTTGGTTAGTGTTCGCCCAGACCAATGATGACCCAAAACGAGTCCAGAAGGCTTTGTGTGCCCTGGTCGTTCACGGTCGCAACGCCGTCCGCCAAGATGTTCGCAAAGTTTTCCGTTGATGATCTGCGGTTGGAGAACTTCCACCACCTAAAGTTAACGCCAACAGAGATTCCGGTAGCAATAGAAGAAGGGCATATGGTTATATGATAATACAAGAGGCAGCGGGCTGTTAGAGGATGCGAGAGCCGGTATGTTAAACACGAGAGTACAATGAAACTACTACGAGGAATTAGAAACAACGGTTTGTCGGATATGCGGCAAAAGAGAAGAAACGGTAGATCATCTGGTTAGGGAGTGTGAACAAATGGGAGGGACTAGGGATTTAGAATTAGGGGAGGCGCTAGAATTAGGCAAGGATGCAGAAAAGGCACGGGTAGAGATTGCGAAACAGAAGCTATCCCGATGGAAGGTGCTCAACACATAAGGGCAAAAAACAGTGGACTACAATATAGGTAATTAATAGCTGCAGCGTTATGCATCCCTGATATAAAAGGGTGATATGTGTACACACACTTATCAAACGAATAACCCAGTCAATCATATATTTTAGCCCCCCCCCCCTCTACTTTAGCCCCTTCCTCTAAGAAGCCCAGATGGAACCCACAAGACCATAAACCTTTATCAACATAAGAAGCAGATTTTATATTAGATAATAATACCGAAACGCCAAGAGAAATTGGCCACCTTTTAGCTTCTAAATTTAACTCACGCACACCTGGGGCAATTATAAGCCAACTTAATTCTCAGGCGCATAAGGATCTAGTAGAGGACCTCCGTAAAAAGAATTCTCACCTGGATTCCAACCCTGACGGATCTGAGCTTCCTGGGCCTAGTCGGCCTCGATACTCTGAGTCAGATGGCCCCTATAATCCCTCCCAAAAAGATATTATTATATACAAAATACAGGCCCTCACAAACACATTTCCCAAACGCAACATAATTTCAACAGACCTTACTCATCTGTCAAATATAACCACACTCTCGCCTTAAACGATTTTCTCAGCAAAGATTTTACACACACTGTCCGACATCGCGCCTTTAGAGAAACACCTTCCACTGAAGCGCGAGTATCTAAAAGGCAACAGCGACGTCAAGACTTCGCAGCCACTCAAAAACTTTTTAGCCAAAACCGATCCAAATGCGCTTATGAGATGCTGGACGGCAAACACACCATACACAACATGTAGGCTACCGAAGTTGTAGAACACTGGGCCAACACGATGACACAACCACCCTCTGAACCACTCCCTTGCCCCGTATACACTCCCAACTCTGATCTCTTCGAGGTTTCCCTCCCTACCTTCCTAAAGGAAACCCACGTAGCCCACGACACCCCTTAGCGACCTAGATAAAGAGATCAGAAACGTTGTTAAGTCGAAATTGCTTAAGCTTGAAAACTCGGTGCCGAACGCCTACCTGTACACGCACACAGCAAACGGCGATCTGGACATCCCTTGCCTCCAAACATTTATCCCCAGACTCCACCTCTCCCGTCTGACAGCACTATAATACCTCACGCACCCTGGGGTTCAATGGATGCTAACCACCGAGCACTTAAAAAAATACCTTGCGAAAACAAGACTTATTTACAAGCGCTTGTGAACCTCCGTTGAGACCGCTACACAAGAGGCCGATTACTAGTCTTAACAACTACACGACACGTTCGATGGGGCACATTTTAAAAAAGCACACGAAACGCCCTTTGTACATTACTGGATTAAGGGCATGCCCTACCTTTCTGGTAAGGAGTGTTTAAACCTACTAAAGCTCAGGATCAACGCACTACCAACGCGTGCCGGATTGGCCAGGGAACGCCCGGGCTACAACAAACGTTGTAAGCACGGGTGGCATGCGCCTGAGACGTTGGCTTATGTCGCTCAGATGTGTGATACAAAACACATGCAAACTATAAAGAGACATGACGACGTCTGTGATCGCGTGGCGCGTTTTCTCCGCGAGAGGGGTCATGAGGTGGTTCGTGAGCGAGTATTCCGTCGACCGGGCGCACCGGGTCTAAAGCCCGACCTCGTAATAACAACACCTACCAAGTTCTGGGTTTTATCATTAAGGCGAGCACTGCCTAGTGTGCAAACGTATGGTAAATAATTAATAAATCATCACAATACGACAAACACGACGACTGTAATAACAATACCAGTGGCAATAATAATGATAACAGCGACATCAACAAGGAGGATCCCGTGACGAATTTTATAGAGCAAATAACTAATCGCATTCGTAAACATGACCTGCAGATGCAACTTCAGCTTATTAACGCGATTGACTAGATTTTGCTCGACTTCCAGAAATAAATGAATCCAAATTGGTCCAGCAGAACTTTCTCGAGGAGGAAAATAAAAATAAATTGCATACCGATTTTCTTCCATCAAGGATCATTTGGAACATGTTTTCATTAAGACGAATTTAAGCCAATTTGAATACGTTTCCTGCGGAGAGAGTTTCTGTGCACCATTCAAATCGCGTTATTTGATGCTTTCGAGCTCTTCTCAATAATTCCAAGCACCCGTTTACTTAAATTGAAACGTCTTCTATACGTTCTTTAAATATTTTCGTCTATCTTATCGCATCTATTTCTCCCTGCCGGGCTGTAATGGTGGCGCTCCTAACTACGGTCAGATTTAGGTCTCGATCCATAAGTCGCGACCTCCTTTTTCTCCCTAGCAGGTTCAATGGTAGCATCTCCTCTAGGATCAGGAGAGCCGACACACCTTTATACGACGACATGTTTCAGTATGCCTTGCCAGTTAACTCGGTATCGAAGCCCGGGTCCCGTTTCCAGTTGACTCGGTTTCGTAAGCCCTAGACCCGGTCCTCTATGATGTCTTTTGCAACCTGAGGATGAAGGTCAATGCCATCAGGTGGTACTTCTTCGGACTTTCGTAATCTTCTTCAGGGGGAACTTTGTTATGGATAGCACCGTACTAGAACTGTCCCAGTGATTTGGCTAAACTTAGTCTTCAACGAGCACAGAAATTTGCACCTGCCGTTGCTGCACATGCCCAGTATCGACTTTGTAGGCTTTAAGTCTCTGTACTTTTTTTGCTATAGTATTCTGCTGGTTTATAATTTTATCTGCTTATATATTAGAGGTAACAATTGTCTCCTTTAAAACGTGTACACCGGATACAATAAAAGAAAACGTCCTCCAGGTTTGGGCGTGCCCAGTCTAGCAGAGTTCCGCGCACAGAGGCGGCGTTACCCCTTGAGCGCCTTGCCGACACGTTGAATAAGTTTGTGCATCTTCGAGCCAGGTCCAGTAGTTTTAGCGGCCTTCTTTGTAGTCTTTGTTATTGTCCTAATTTTTCATCACGCGCTTGTATAGCTCGAGATCTGCTACTGTACCTCTGCTACTGTCTGGGGTGAAACCTACCAACGTGTCATCGTGGCTGTTCAGACTCCGCAAAACAAGGTCATTCGCGCTATCATTGGTCTGCGAACTTTAGAATCAGTCGACTTCCTACTAAAAAACACGACTGTCTTAACGTGAAACAGCTGATATGTTTTTAAGCTGTCATTTTCATATATATAATTATCGTATATGTTATCGAGACAAGCGACCTTTTTCAGACCATACCTACATTGTTGCGCCATACACCTTTCGCCAAAAGCGGCCTTACCTTACTATTTTGCTAACACGCGTTCTTGAGAATGGACCAGAGAAGCCTTCGAAAATGTGTTTTTTCGTTGTCATAGTTTCGTGTTGACCGGCGTTCCCTTCTGTCACCAATTCAGTTACACATTTAATCGACTCAACTGGAGTCACAACACTTTAGTACTATATAGTTTCCGTACCTTTATTTGTTTTTAGTTGGGTATTATTTCATACTATTCACTTTGATGCAACGAGCGTATGACATCTGAATCAGTCTGAATTAGTGGGCAACCTCCTCAGTAACGAGACTGTGTGCTTTCGAGTGTAGCTGCAAGTGCTTCGCTGCAATGCTATAATCTAGACGCGTCTGAAAGACAAAACTTGACCACGAAAGACCGCGCACCGCTTGTAATGCACCATTGTACACAACTTGGATCCGCTGCGAAACTACCTGGTACGATTTACCTCAGAGCAATGCAGTTACTTGGCAGAGACTCTATATAGCATTCACATGTATGAACGGCTACCGAAAAACGAAGACGAGCGGTGCATCAAAGATCGAATTACGAATTAATTGTTAGTCAAGCAGTCGATATTTCACACTCGTATATACATCTATATTTAATCTCATAGAAGCGATTACTTTTTATACCCTTGGAAATGATGTAAAATATATATAAATTAAGAATTAAATATATATATATATATATTTTTTTTTTCAAGTTCCAAACGTTGGTTATTTAACGGAACTGCATTTTGCAATGTTTAAATTTTCGGTAAATCAAAATGGTTACAAAATAAATCAAACACCGAGACCAAAGTCACACTCGACAATATTTCAAAGAATGCTTTGAATTAGCGCAATTACACAATACATAATCACAATAAGCATCGCCAAAGGAATTTCAATACAGCGTTTGTTACAATGTACAGCAATAGGTGAGGCAACACGCGCTCACATATACGCGCAAGTGAGTTGATACACTCATGCACCATCTTTATAGTACACAACGACATCGGGTAAAAACACACTGAAAAACTTATTACCCACATTTAATTTGGGAAGATGGGAAGGTCCCTTATAAAAAGCACTAATAACCCCGATTTAGGATATAACTAGATCACCGGCCTGATTCAGACTGTGAAATTAAAAGCCATTTTTTTTACTTCGCGAGCAAAGAGGTGCTTTATTGTGAAGCATCTAATATTTTAGTAATCCAAGTCCAAGTTTCGGGCAGGCGGCATGCAAGTGAGTGTTAACTAGATTTCAAGGAGACTGAGGGCACTGCGAACGTTATGCACACCTAGCTGATGTCCGATTTGAGGTAGGAATTAGTGGAAACGCAATCTTCGCTGGTACACCACCTCGCGAAATTTGATATGCTAGCATAGAAGCCCGCAGCGTGTAAATTTTTCCACCTTGAGTAGGTTATATCGAGTAAATAAATCATGGACCGAATCTCTTCGTCTCCTAGAAAAAAATGGCTCTAAGTGCATTATTCTGTATTACTCTGACTCTCCGGGGAATTCCGTCATATACACCACCCCAGAGAAGGATACTACAGCATAGTACCGGTAAGAACACGGCCTTGTACACCAGAAGTAAGCCCTCTGTGGGGATCCCAATCAATTTCATTCTGCGCAGCGCTGATATCACAACATAGCACTTGGGTGCAATATATTCTATGTGGGGATGCCACTTCATATTTCCCTGAAGAACGAGCCCTAGGCAGCTGGCTGTCTGCGAGAGCTCAATGTTTCGTAGCTCGAGTAGTTAATTGTTAGGCAATGCCTGATGTCTCGGCGATGAGCGAAAAACTACAAAATTAGTTTTATCGGCATTGACAACTAAACCAAAAGTATTAAAAACGCCAATTGTATTGTCAACATTTATGAGAGACTGGTGCAAATCTGCATCAAAATTTCGATTAATTACTCCGTAGATGAGCGTCGTGTCATCAGCAAAAGCTATAGTAGAACCAAGATTTAGCCTCTGAATTCTTAACAAGATAAAATTCAGAAGGATAAGAAACACAAAAGGCCCGAGAACCGAACCTTGAGGGGTACCTATATCAGCCTGTTTCCACGAGGATTCTATTTGCCCAGCTTGAAACACTTGCCTCCGTCCTGAGAGATATGACCTAAACCAGGCAACAGCCAGCACGGAGCAGCCGAGCTGAGCGAGCATCTGGAACAGTAAGGAATGGTCAAGACAATTAAAAGCAGCCAACACGTCAAGAAACACCGCTATATATATATATATATACCACTAATCCCTTTTAACGGGGCGGGACTCTTGTCTGAGGCGCCACCGCCGGGCTTTCTGACTACGCACTAAATTGAGCGACCGTTTAAGGTTACTATGGGAACAGAAGAGTCACGCAATTCGTACGCCAGGGACCTTCTAGTGACGTCCAGTGGCGCAAAGCAGTTTCATATCCTGCGTCACTTACCAAATGGTGCCAGCCAAGGTTATTCTAAGTCGAAGGTGCAATCGTTCACTTCATCATATAAATGCTTTCTTCCTAACTATCGGTTGGTTTATACATTACTTACTTTTAAAGGCTACTGGTACTTACACTTCAACGCTATTCGAGCATCATTACAAGTGGTACATGCTTGCATCTGAATTCAGAGGACACTGTGAGAGGCTTCTTACAGGTGCTTACGTTCACTATCCTTTATCTAGAAGACACAATCTGCAAAGCTGGCTATTTAGTGTCAATTTCTGTAGTTCGGGCTCTTCAAGGGGCTGAATTGTTTGAAGTATTGCTTGCGCCGTTCGCAGTCGAGTGTGGGGATGGGGACATAGTTTTAAATAAGTTAGAGCCACACACTACCGGCCCACATTTGCAGCTAAGCTTTCCTCGTAGCGTCTTTGTGTGCAAACCGCATTTTCTAGTTAGTCCCCTCTCAAAAAAAAGGTTCACTTGGATTCTTCGTGTCTTGTGGAACAGCACATCTAATTCAGCAGGTCTTTGCTGCCACCCAAAGAGGTATTTGGTTGTGTGTGTGCTATACCAAGATCCTTTTCCAAATAAGACGTAGAGACTAACAAATAAACTAGAGGCTTACGGCAACTACGATGTCATACTAAAACTAAAAAAAAAAAAGAAAACAGCCTTAATGCCGCCAAGGGCTCTGAAATTCTCCTCAGTTAAATAAGGCTAGATGACTTGCATTATATACACGGCTGAGTTTCCGTTAATTCAAAGCGACACGTTAATCTCAAAGCTGATTTAGCGCTATTTGCAGGCGACAGCGCTCCACTGAGTGATCAAACAAGAATTCTGAAACGGATACGTTTTCGATAGAGGCGCTGAGTGACAGCAACCTCTTTATTTAGTTATTTTACTTGCTTCTGCTAAAACAGAGCTTGATATTTAAGTGTTGTACGCTTGTTTAGTAGGATTCAACAACGACGATGAGTACATGTCACTACGTATTCAAATTGTGGTCCAGATGCTCCATAGCCATCCGATGCTGTCATATCTGAACAACAATTTATTCATTGTATCAAACGGCAAGTTCCTTATAACAAAAGGTGTAGATAAAACAGCGGCAATTTTTGCATAACAACCATACAGATGTATGTGTTTCCCGTCCTCTTTGTCACCAAATAACCCGTCTCAAACGATTCGTCTCGGGTCGGCAACAGCTCTCAGTCCCAAATTTTTTTGGGGGAATATATTTTCTTTGCGCCGTTGCAAGTTCGGTATATACATTTTAATGTCTAATGGGCTACGTCACTGTTTCAGTCAGAGCGTATAGTAAACTGTTCTCCTTTTCAAGTCGAATATATCCATAAAGCGCATGCGTTTTTCTCTGCAAGCTTAACGTTCGTTCTAGACTTTACGAGGCTTTTTGACCTGCATACTTTTTAGCCGACATTATGTCTCAGTGCCCGTGAATGGTCCCTACTTGATTGTTAAACCGTCAATAGTACTCAAACTTACTTTTTTGTTGGCATACGTTGTCCACCCTGTACTTTTTCTTGTCCTTGACCTTTTTTAGGTCCAGATCTATGAACAGTGTGGGTTCATATGTCACAACTCACACCCATAGGCGACGCCACCCTGGGCAACATTGCTAGGCTCTTTAACCCTTCAGGCAACAATTTCAAGTCTATCTCGCACCTAGTTCATTATTTACTTGCAGCAGCAACACGGGCTCACTCAAAACCAACATAATTCCTCAACGAATCTTTCCAGTAGAGTATTATCGTCACAACACTGCGGTGTCGAAGGAAGGATAGGTAGGTGCGAACAAGTAGACAGATGTGTCGATGGAAGCAGAGCTGCATGGTTCGCGGAGTTGTCCAGGATCAGAATTGGCCAGCAAGGTAAGTAAGAGCACCGCTGGTTCGGCAACTAGGTGTGACGGCTTTGTCTGTAGTCGTTTGTCGGCAATGCTTTGGCAATCGTTATCTGTCGGTCATCATATGCCACATTACCTATATGTAATCGTGTTTGAAATTCTAAACAATAATCAATGCGGCGCCAGTCTCGTTCGTATCGATACGTGCCCGTGGTCGCAAAACATGGATGGCCACGCATGGAGCAGAAGGAAACTGAAATAGTATCAGGGAAGTCTCAGCGCTCTTGGTGTACTCTCTTCTATGTACATCTACCCCTGCGGAGGGCAGCAGATACAGGCAGTTCATTCAAAGAATACGGGCCGAATCTCTGTATAGCGTAACGGTGATGATCGGTGGCGGTGTGGTAGGAGTTGCCTTTAGCCCTGCTAAGCAAACATACGCTGTTCACCTATGTGTACCACTGGACTCTCTTGTTGTCGTTTGAGTTTCGGATGTTTTAGGCAGTTGTATTATAAGCTGTTTTGTCGAGTCTTCTTTCGTAGGTATTTCAGGTTGTTGAGAAACATTGTCTTGATGGCATACCCTTGTGGCTTTTCTTGCACCATTTAAAGCGTTTCAACTTATCCGCAAAGCTTTGACTAGCGATCACTAACCTGCGATGCTGTAGTCTGTCCAGTGTTCAGTGTTAACGACAGAATTGGAGGGGTGAGTTTTGGCTTTTATTACTGCTTGTCTTGATTAGCAAAGCAGGTAAGCGAGCCAGTTGGCCAGAGATAGCTTGTTCGGCGTAATGTGCATTCGCATATAGGCAGGCCATGCGATGTTACTGGTGACCCACGCAACATGAAGATTGGTTAGAGGTCAGAAGCTACTTAACTAACTAGCCCGCTAATCAACTAGCGGCGGCGTAGTTAAGCTGTTTTGAGGCCGGTCGTCGCCTTGTATTGATATGATCCCATAAGAAGGAGTCGGAAGACGCAAGCATTGACCCTTAATCAGTTCTTCTCCATTTTGGCGTAGCCTTTTGTTCCATAGCAGCAGCAGCCACCACCGCCGCCAGTAGCATCACTGACTAAGGCAGCACCGGCAGCCGAGGACGAATCGAAGCTAAACGCCTGTTTTCATTGGCATCGATAGCATCAGCTACTCGATGGGGTTGGATTTCACGGCGTGCCGGTGAAGCAAACCTCACGAGACACCTTTTGGGCAAGTCGGGGGGCGGGGGAGGGGGGGGTGGTGCTGATCCGCTGATAGCTCGAAGTAGAGCAGGCAGACACGCAGGCTCGGCGGCCTGCATTGGGATCTTCTTCTTCTCTGTTCGAGGCTAGTGAAAGGAGTCTCAAGGGAGGGAGATAGAGTGAGCAAGCAAGAATAAAGGCGAACGGAAGCAAGGGAGAAAGGGCGACTTAGAGAGAGAGAAAGCGAGCTCCGAAGCAGGGCTCAGAGGGCCTGCGGGAGCCTAGGCCCGGGTGGATTCGACCTCATTTGCTTCGCGATTGGACTTTAGGTCATTGGCGTAGGTCGGCGGCAGAAGCAGCAGCAGCAGATCTCGAAGGCGTGGCTGACTGAGTGAGAGTCCGAGAAGAGGTTCGCTTGCTGGTTGCTTGCCTGCTTGCTTGCTTGCAAAGGCCGAAATTGAGTTTACGCTCGCAACAGCGGCAGGCCATGCCCGGCCTGGCAAAGTGGGCAGGCAGGACCGGCAAGTGCAACTTCACCGACAGCACTGGTGGTGAGATGAAAGAGGATCATCTATTCGCCGTGCCACTCAGTTGTAGGTAGGGTTAGGCGTGGGCTGTACGGGGTCAGACGGGGAGCTGGCGGGAAGCTAACTTCCGGGCCGGTCGAGGTCGCTACGTAAGATAGGTCGAGCTTGAGCGAGTCAGCCTGACTGGCCCGCCACTACTCGACCAGGGGATTCGTGCAGCAATGAAAGCATTATTTATAATTTACCAGCAAGGACAACAACGAGGACGACATATACTACGCGGCGCCTTGCGTCTTTCCGCTTTGAGGCTAACAGCCTCCTGTCGACTCCCCGTAGCAGCTGTTTCTAGTTTGTACATTGACTCCACTCATTCTCTAACCACTTTTCTCCCGTCTTCTTCTCCTCCGCCTCTCTCTCGCGCGCTCTCTCTCTCTTGCGAACTCCCTCTCTACTTCTCATCTGCACACATCTATGCAGATACACGCAAATTATATATTATACATACGAGTATATTCATAGGTATGCGTATTCACTCATATTTACGCTTATATATATACATTGTATATATATATATATATCGTCGACCTCATGCACTCCCGTTCACACGCGCATTGGATTGGAAAGCACCGTAAACTTGAAAGATCGGTAATTCGTCCTACCATTAAAAGTTTTTTGTGACTAATTAGCACTACTACTGCTATTAACCTACCGGTTATAGGTACCTATTACGAGGTACTTCTACTGTTGTAAAGTACCAATTACGAGGTTCGTTTGCTGTTCTGCCTACTTCGAGATGCATTTACTGCTGTACAGGCACCTATAACGACGTACATTTACTGTTGTAAAAGTACCCATTACCGGGGTTGTACTATTGCTGGGGTTGTTGCCTCTGCTACTACAGTTCGTACCTGAATAACGCAACCTCACTGCTGCCACAACTACTAGGACAAACATTCAGTATTTGGTTCACCTGCTCGCCCTCACTCTCTGTCGATATCTTGGCTTTATTTGATACAAAGTACGTTGATTTATTAGAATACCAAAAGAGCATACATGTCTATTTATATACTTTGCTATGTTAGCACCTTAGAGTAAACAATTGTCTCTGCGTGGACGTGTGGTCACGGGTTCTAACCTACGATTAGCTTAGTTCAAACAATATGCCCGAACAGATGCTGCGTTTCCTCGTTAAATTTCGAGCGACAGCCTCTGACACAAGAATTCGGATGCTCTTGAGCCCCCCGTCAAACCATTAGAGCAAATATTTCGATAAAAGGCCTGTTATCTCAAAACACAACGGACACAATTGTATATGAAAAAAGTATAGGGGCCACCCATTTTTGTTACATTTCACGCATTTATCATAACCAATCGTGTAAAGGTCACAGTGATACATGCTCACAGAGTAACAGCGAAGACTTCTATCGACATTTGGGGTCTCGAATTACTTTGAACCACGAGATTTCGACATTTGGCACAGCTACACTGCGTAAAAAATGTAATGTCACCACCAAGATGCATGTCTTAACGAGTGAATTAAACGGATTAACGGCGTGTGAGCTCTTTTTACGGCACCTAGCAACTACACTTAATATTTAGTGAACTTATTAAGGCGGATAACCTCAAAAATGCGGTTTGGTATAGTGTTGAACAAATTTTGGATGAAGTTTTGCAAGAGCTTGTCCCAAGCCTCGAAAATTGTTTGTATCGGTGTAAACTCATTGTTCGAGCCAGCTCCACACATTCTGGATCATATTAAGATCAGGCGAGAGTGCAGGCTAGCGAAGGACTTCAATGTGACGTTGGTCGAACCAGCTTCCGATTCGCCTGGCGGTGTGAATCGGGGCGTTATCGCGTGTAAAAACAAAGTCTGGCCCTCCCATCAGCTTAATATGCGCTGCTTGCTCTTTTAGTAAATCCCCGTAGCGCGTCGAATAAACACAACCATTTAAAAACACAATCGACGACTTTGTATAATACCCGACAGCAGCCCAGATCACCACTGAACCGCCACCTGAGTGACGTTTTGATCAAATTCATTCTTCCTTGCGGACATCGCGCAAATAATAATTAAATGAACAGAAGCTTAAAAGTTTTATTTAATCAAAATAGTATTAAGAACATCACTATTCCTACGGGATCTCAGGGAACCCTTTGGCGGAGGGAAGGGACCCTTCGACTGACGTCGCGTTTCCCCGCTGAAGCTCGATTGATATTCGCTGCAATAGAAACTCTCCAGAACGAGGATCCCTTGTGACTGCGTTTAGTCTTTTTCCAAGCTCCTTGAAAAATGTTGACGTTTCTTCACCAATGGATCCGTAAATTTCTATGGCAAATGGCTGGACGATAAATTGCGGATTGAGTTCTCCGTATTTCGCTAATTTGCGGTCCTCCGCAAGACAAGCAGAGGCACCAGCTTTCTGGCTTGTTCGAGCGACGTAGCTCCTGGCCGATCTACACGACACGGTAACGTCCCATACAAGTAGGCGACCTCTTTCCCAAGGGGTTAGAGTTTTACCGTCCGGTCGTAACCCACTATTGGCGCTGAGGCCTAGTGGCTCTTTCACAGCCGGCACCTGTGCACTATGTAGTGCACGACAGACGACGTCGTTTATTGCATAATGTCGTGGGTGGCGGCCGGCGCTGTATCGGCACGATAGAGCGTGTTCCCCTGTTGTTACGGGGGACCGACACCGGTTGCAAAGATGAGCGGCACAGACAGTCTCGCCCAGCCGCAGACCAGACACGATGCGAAGTGTGGTATTGTCCAGCATCGTACCTAGTTGCGGCGAGGGGAGGGCCTGAAGCCACTTGCCACTCATCGGATTAAAGCAAGCTCGTAGTCTAGCCTTGTGAGCCGTGGTTTGCGCCTGAGACAGGAGAGAGGCCTGTTTCCGCTCCACGACAATGCGGTTGAGAGACTTGCGTTGGGGAAACTGGTAGAGCCTCCCATCGCGCTTTAAATTCGTCCAACCTCGTACGCAAAGCCCGCTCGATCACCTCCGATGTACCTCCGGGCCGATGGAAGCAAAGAGATGTTTAAAATCTGTGATTGAGTTCACGTAGCACGACAGGGCCAGATCTTTAGTTGTACGGACACCGAGGCCACCTGCGCTTACGGGCAGCGTAGCTTGGGCCCGTGCGTTGTCTCCTAGGCGCACATTGAGTAAGCACTCGAGTGTCGTTCGGAGGAGTTCCGTTGGAAACGTGGAGCAGGTCATCTCTCTTGTACGAGGGAGAACATCGTAAAAGATAAATTAAACGAGTCGTGGAAAGGCTTTGCCGTAGAAAATACAGGGCTGGGTGTGCGTCTAGATGTTTTAATCTACTGCACCACCGTTCCGCATCTGTGAGCCTCTTTTGGAGGGCACCCACAACTGCTGCGTCAGTTAACGGTGCACCCAGCAATTCGCCGTTTCCTCCGTTAGCCGCTTGATATTGGGTAGTTTTGCTCGTAGTGCGTCGGCAGTTTTTTCTCTGTTGTTGTGCGATAAAACGAGGAGCTCACATTTATTGTCGTTGAGCTTCAGGCGCGAGACCGCCTCGAAGTCCTGGACCTTCTTAATGTCGGAAAGGACAGCAGGCAAATCTCCTGCAAGTAGTCCACCGTCTTAGTACCACGGTCGCAATTCTAACTGCAATCGTACCTGAAGCTCATTTAATCCTATGCAGAAGAGAGCAGGCCCACAAGGGTCGCCCTGCTGCACCCCACACTTCGACAATATAGTCTTTCCTTGCCAATAGAGGTTGGACGGGAAGCGATACATCTGCTATATAGCGGCGTACAGCGCAGGGGTTCGCTGTTTAACCGAATTTAAAATGTGGTCTCTTCGCATCATGTTAAAGGCATTTTGAATATCCAATACTAAAATGTTTGGTTTGCGGCTCTGTGTGATTCAATGTATGCAGCGGTGGCATGTAAGGCAGCCTTGGTACCCCTTTAATACCACAGCCAAGTTGCAGTGGGGCAACTAACTCAACAATATCCTTGATTGATTTCGTGACGAGGACTTTGCCAACAAGTCTTTGCAGAGTGAGCCCCACTGCAATAGGTCTTATTCCGCCGTCCTTCTTCCGGAGAGCGATCAGAGAAGTTCCGTAAAATATTGACAATATAAAATCTGGTAGTTGTCCGTTGATGGCCAGAGTAACAAAACGGCACAGAGAAAGCAGCAAAGGATTACTGTTTTCATCCTGTCTGCCAATGAGATCCTTTAAGTGGCGAGGGCGAAGTCCATCGGGGCCCCGCTGGAGCAATTAGGGAAACTAATTGCGTTGCGGATCTCCGCTGGGGTAACGGACATTTCAGATCCCGGTGGTCTGGTCGCTGGTGCGTCTAGGAAGGTTGTGTCCGGGTGGTGTTCGGGGTGCTTGGATATGAGGCTCTCGAAGATTCGTGGATCCACTGGGGCCATCTGGTCAGTAGACAAAAGCGTGCGGACGGCCACCGAAATATCTCCAAGAGCCAGTTTCGTCTGTACCATTTTTGACCGTCGGAAGTCAGTGTCGCACGGGGAAGGCGTCCCGCGTTTTGTTCCACACAGGTGAGGGTTTTCACTTAGTTTAGCTCTCCGACGGAAGCGTGCCAGGTTTTCCCGAATAACTGATGTAAGTGTGCGTCCTCTTTCTTTTCCTGCGGGGATGCTAAACACTAGAAAAGGGAAAGCAAATAGCAGTTTCCAATTTTCCGGTGAGGCAGACGAGCACAGATCATTTATAGTCTTATATAATTCTGCTGCAACATTGCTTCTTAAAGAGCGGGGTGTGCAAGATATCATTTTTAGCTTAGATTAATTTCCACGACTTTCGGAAAATAGTCGGCGATGTGAAAAGGTTGGCCAGGGTCGGTTTAAAGTGGTTGGTTCGGTAGTCGGTTCGAAGTTATCGGTTGAGTGAGCGTGTCTGCTTGTAGTCGACCAGCGAGTTGTTCTGTCTGCGTGGTTGACGAGACCCAGCGTCGGATATCAGTTTGCCGACTGCTCATAAGTTATCGTTCTGTACCACCTGTGAGCCATCTAAGACACGAGATCGCAGGGGAGCCGGGTCTTCGATTAAGTCTTTTGCTTGTGCAAGGGTGAAGACCGCTTTTATTGCATTTTCTGTCTCTTTACGGATGTCTATCCCACCAGACTGGGTCGCGGGAGCCAATTGTTCCGCAGGTACCGCCCGAGAGTTCAGAGACAGCCCTAAAAGTTAGAAACTAAAATAGTTAAATCGATCCGGTTCATCAAAGTAAAACGTCTTTCATCCGAAAAGAGCACTCTGTGTCACTCGGTGGTCCATGACATCGTATCGCGGGTACTCAGTGGTCCATCACATTTTATCGTGGGCGAAGTCAGGACGAGCTTTTGCCGGTCAGCGTTCAATCGTTGTTTTTTCTTGTGTTTTTTGCCAATGTGTCTTCCTGAATAAGCTTTGCACATTTCGTACGTTCGTTTGCACGTTGGCCGTTGCCGCAATTGCCCTCGCCGAGAGCGCAGAGTTAGACGCTTTTTTCAGAATTGCAGCTTGTTTTGTTCCGAAATAGAATTTGGACGCGCGGAACTCTTCTACTTTCTTCTTCTTTACGGCGTGTTTTTTACCTAAATTTGCAAAGTTATTTTCTACTTGGGCACAACGTCCCAATTGACGGGAAATTTTCCGATTAGAGAAGCCGATGTCTTTATAAGCCTTGATATGGGTTTTTCTTCACCCATGAGGGGCCAGGTAAGCCTATCGTTTCAACAAAGAAAAAACTTCTGTTAGGAGGTCTAAAGTTTTCAGGCTGACCCTCAGCCAAGATTTACCGTCCACGGAACTGTCTTTCACATTGCTTCATAGACGGACCCCCATAAATACAAATGTGCAACGGTGGGGCTCGAACCCGCGCACCTATGTGTCTCCTCCGGTTGCGAGGCGCAGACTTAAGCCACCGCGCCACCGGGCTCGACCTGGTAGGAGGTCTGCCTTTGTTTCTGTCGAGTCGTTAAATTAGCTCAAACGTCGTTATTCTGCTTAAGTTACTCGTTAAGACATGCATCTTAGTGCTGACTTTATACTTTTTCGCGGTGTAGAAGTCTTCGTTGTTACTCTGTGAGCGTGTATCACTGTGATCTTTACACGATTAGTTGTGCGTGAAATGTAACAAAAATGGGTGGCCCTATACTTTTTTCAGGGAGTCTATGTATATATATATACGGTGGAGGGGAGAAGCGCATAGAATCGGTGACTCGGTCCAACAAATCGAAAGAACTACTACATCCTCGGCAGATAATTTTGATTCCATGCGGCTGTTCAAGCGTAGGTAACGCTGGCGGTAGAATTGGCAAACGGTCGTTCAGGTGATGATAGTCGGTGCGTGCAGACAGTTCTGTCTGGTATCGTTAGGCAGGGTAGATTAGCCTTAGTCGTGCATGAATAAATATCGGGGGTGATCTCGATTTGCGGCTGTTCGTCATTTATCGGCAATCCCGCTTAGATTCTCCTCTCTCGCATGTGCGAGGTGTGGTGGTTGCATGTCCGCGTTACGTGCTTATCGCGTAGTAGTAGGCAAAGCTTCGAACTCTACTTTGCTACATCGCTGGCTTGCTAGTTAAGTTTTTGAAGGACGACGGGGAACGGGCGTTATCAGGCAGGCCCGGCTATTCAGTGCCCCGGACGATACCCAGGCGCCCGCCCTCTATGTGTGGTGGCCCGCAGATCTGCCAACCAAGGTCGAACAGGGCCCTACAGCGCACAGGGCGGTGACTATCGCCGATCGCTAATTGCTGGTTATAGTGTACGAGCGGCCGAAACGCGATAAGGGGTACAAATTCGCAACTTAATTACGTAGCTTATAGAGCGTTTTGTCATACACAGCCGCTTTTGCACCAGCCTAAGGGTGCTGCTTCGGAGGTCATTCACAACTCGGGGCTTATCGCAGGAAAACGGATCAAGCCGCAACAATTAAGGCGTTTAAACGCTCGCGGAATGCACACCGATACAAATTAACACATAGCGTTATACATTGTTGTCAATCGACAGGTACAACAGACAACTCGACCTGTGCACCTGGTAACCTGGTGGAACGTGCCGTTAAGGGGTTGGCTGCAGCGTTTGATTTACTTTATTATTGCCTCCCTTTACACCCTCCCTGAGGCCCATCCATGACAAATACGCTTGACAGTTGGTGGCGAGGCCACAATGAGGTCTTGCCAGTTTTCACTATGTGCAAAGCTTCAGTGTTACTTTTGCCTAAGCGCTGCCGGTGAGATGGTGGCTTGACGCGCTTGCCCTTATTACTTGCAAATGCAACAGTTGAAGTGCTCAGTTATAATTTTAGAACGACGTTTTTCTTTCTGCTGTGAACTATTAATTGGTTGACAACGTGGTTTATTATCAGAACTGCTTCTTAGAATGTTCTCAGTAAGATAATGATATGATATACGGATGATATAAAATAGTGTGATATAACAAAAGTTATTTACTCCACCAGTCGTATTTAGCATCACCAGTAGCAGATAAGTAGGACGTGTTCATATAATAGACAATCACCATCTCAGCTTTAGTCAGTAGTCCCTATGGTTTGCAATATAATTAGCTTTGTCCTGCAGATCTACCTGGTGACCACCGGCCTAGCAACAATAGTATAAGCAACGTTGTATCGGACTCAAAGAAGGTCGAACTAAAATACGATAAGCAATATTACATTTTAATATTGGAATTATTCAGACGTTGGTTGGAAGTACAAGATTTTAGGCTGCTGAGTAGCAAATCCCAAATCTCGGACATGCGGCACCTTAGGGTTCGCGAGCTGACCTTTTTGTGAGTTTTGGAAACTCCAAATTGCGTAGCTCTTTTCAGCGCTTTAGTTTTTTTGGGGTCAAACAGATTGCAGTGTCCGTCGGGATAAGACCGCAAGCTGTTTAATGCAAGTGTACCTGCAAGCAAAATATAGACCTTTGCAACTGGCTAAATCGTGTCGGTGACAAAGAAGAATCACATCGACGTCTATCGAATATTGCCCGTAATGCGTCATTTTATATTACCTTCGCTCTATGAGGAATGACATAATCCCCACAGGATAACTCCGCAGCAAAAAATTGGCATAAACATTGAATTATTATTTTTTTTTTTATTATTATTATTATTATTATTATTATTATTATTATTATTATTATTATTATTATTATTATTATTATTATTATTATTATTATTATTATTATTATTATTATTATTATTATTATTATTTTTATATCATATTTATTCACCATAGTTGTTGGTAGTAGGATTCGATTGACACACATGGTTTCTACGAAATTATAACAATATCTCGTTCACACGCGCCTGTAACGAGTTTAAGTCTAGTGCCGAAGCGATAACCGTGCCATGTTACCCTGCACACTAATGGTCGGTTACTTTGGGATTATTACATTAAATTATAAGCAATAAATAGACCTTCAAATAGGGCTACCAAGCTTATCATGAAGACTCACCCCCAGACACTTGGCAGGTTAAGAGTGACTCACCGTATGTGAAAAGAGTTCAAACTAAGTTAGCACGCTAATTAGCCTCAAAATCTGACGAAACAAAATGACATTCGTTTTGTTAGTTTCAACGACTAAACCAAATGCATTAAACGTGTTTATGGCGTGATCCACCAAGGCAATAGAATGATTTGCTCCGTCATCAATGTCATGTGGATTAATTCGAATGAGAATCGTTCTGTCATGGGCATGCGTCATCGCTTAATCTAACTTGTCACGTCTTATCTTCAAAAGTATACATTTCAACTGGATTAGGAGCTTTATTTTCGTTAGGAGTATAAGATTTAACAGAATTTTAAATATATAGTAGAGTTGCTATCGATATATCGGTCATGGAGTAAACTACTATCCTGTGTTCTTAGCGACAAAGTGTTGGTACCTTAATAATAGCGTAGTTTACATTACATTCGGTATTCTAAACCGGCGTTCAAACTTAGACTTAAATGTAAACTGTATTGGAGTTCTGGTGAGCAATTAATCTGAAGACAGTAGCAAATCTATTAGCTAAGAGTAAAATTAATAAACAACTATACAAGTACAAATAACTGAAAGAAGCAAAGAACAAGAGCAACAACAGGCGCTGCAATAAAGAACAAGCAGAAGTACAGAACAATAACTCCCCGCAACAGAAATACACACGAAACATAAAACAAGCAGCAGTTACATCGAACAACATCAACAGCTATTATAAGGGAAGCGGAAGTTATCGGTTGCCTGCCTTATCCATTACTGCGACGCTCTTATACCCCGGGTAGCCAGTAGCCACGTCGTAGTAGTAGTAGTAATAGTAGTTGGCTACCAAGCTGGCTAGAGCCAAGCCCGGATCCGAGAGATCTGGATGGAGTTCTCAGCGGGAGAACTGCCATTGCACGCGGTAGAGCAGCAGCAGCAACAGCAGCAGCAGTGCGGCAATGACCGAACAAGCCCCAGATGCTAGGATAGGGCGCTTGTCGGTCGCGACTCACGGTGAGAACTATTCGGATAATGAACGCGCATGACACTCCCTCTGCGTACAGCGACAACCTCTGACGAAGGCGTGGTCGCGCGCGTAGCTGATGTTGACCCATCTCATCGCCGGTTCGTCGTTGCGTTGCTGTGATGTTGCTGCTGCTGCTGCTCCCGGTCCTGCATCCGTCCTCGCCGCCTAGGGAATGGAACAGAACGTGCGTTGTTAGGTAATGGTAGAATGGCGCTGAAGCTGCTGCACCGCGTGCAGCCGACGCTTCCTGGAAGGTTTGGCCATCGTAACCCCTCGAGCTTGGGGAGCGCGAGGGGTTACGATGGCCAACAACATCTCGCAACACTTGTGGACACAGCTGGACATCGCATTTGTCGTCGGGGTTGCTGTTGTTGTCGTCACGCTGTTGTTGTTGTTGTCGTCGTCGTCTGTCACCCTGTTCCTCAGCCAATGATTGTCGCCGCCATCATCCCGTCAGCTCCGCTGACAATGGTGGTACGCTATTTGGTACTACTGGACGGGTCGCCAGTAAGTTGGCGACATCTTAGGCGGCGTAGGGACACCCATAGCGTTCAGACGCAAGCAAAATACACAGCAAGCAGCTTAAGGATGATGCACCGCTCACCAAAGCTTCACCATCCCCAGCCCTCCATCTACCACACCGCACAGAATACCAAGATAATGGTTGTCTCTGTGATTACTGTCTTGCTGATGAACGTCCACAGTACGAATGCTCCCAAGTCTTCCATTGAAACGTTAAGGCCTCTGTTCACGCGTTCGAGTGCCATCACGTCTTCTTTGCTAGACACCACCCTCGACACGTGCACATAAATTGGGAATTTGCTCGGTTCCACGATAGGAGTAGCTTCTGGGCCGTGGGCAAGCCAACCGTTATTTCGCCGATTGACTTTTGCGGCGGATTCAGCGGTGAATTTCTCGTTGGAGAGAAATTGAAGAATCACGATTAGCTATTTGTGCTTGAGGGAACCCAGAAGCACCTCAGAAAGATTCTATTTGATAACTCGATCAAAGGAGTTCGCATGGACACATCAAATTCAGAGCTCAAAACGCGCTTGGAAATACGGGGATTGTTCCAAATGCACGCGTTTTACTTTCGTTATGTAGTTTTTGCACAGCGCACTCTGTCGTAAATCTTCCGCTGGCCCGAAACGCAGGTTCTGTTTTTTTCTGTACCTAGCCGTAATCTTGTATAGTATCGTTTTCGAAAAACAACATAGCTGTCGAAAAAGCGGGAACAATAGCTGATCTTTGTTGAAATTCCTGAGACAGTTTCTTAGTCGGACATGGTTAGTGTTTGCATACGCTCTACTTAAAATAGGCTCTCTTTGGTTTGTATATATATATATATATATATATATGGCAACGTTGCATTATTAAGAAGACGATTGGAACGTCATGAATTAACTTCCTGGACGATCCGAACATTTTCGTATACTCGTAGACATAACTAAATATACATCGAATAATACTGTCGCTCCAAACAGTTCGGCGCACGCACATATAGGATACAAAGAAGAAGGCCGCAAAAACCACTGGACCTGGCTTGATGACGCACAAACTTATTCAACGTGTCGGCAAGGCGCTCAACCGTTCGACAAAGGCACTAGAGCTGTCGACTACCTGCACCAGAGACTATCACTAGATATTCAATGGGGTAACGCCGCCTCTGTGCGTGTAACTCTGCTAGACTGGACGCCCGAACTTGGAGGATACGTGACGCTTTCATTTAGTTTATCCGGTGTATACGTTCATAAGGAGACAACTGTTAGCTCTTATATATAAGCAAATAAACCTAAATAAGTATTAAAAAAATATATATATATATATATATATGCAGTCAGTGAAAAAATATACATACAGCCACCTTTTTTATTATTTTAAACTTTGTTGTTTAACATTTGCCATATTACACACATTTATTATATCTAGTCGTGTAAAGACTACAGTGATACATGCTCATAGAGTAACAGCGGAGACTTCCATCCACATTTGGGGTCTCGAATTACTTCGAACATATTCGGGGTCTCGAAGTACTTTGACACACGAGATCTCTTTATTTGACACAGCTACACCGCGAATAAATTATACAGCCACTACCAAGATGCATGTTATAGCGAACAAATTAATCGGAATAACGACGTTTAGGCTTATTTTACGACTCGACGGAAACAAAAGCAGACCTCTTATTAGAAGTTTTTTGTGTTGGAACGTTGGGCTTAGGCCGGCGCCTTACGAGCGACGAAAAAATCCAAATCAAGACTTATATGGACATCGGCCTCTCTAATCGCGAAATTTCTTGTCAATTGGGGCGTTTTCCTCAAGTAATGAACAATTTCATAAATTTAGGTGAAAACTACGCTGTAAAAAGAGTTCCGGGCGTCTAAATGCCATTTCAGAACGAAGCATGTCTACATTTCTGAAGCAAGCGTCGAACTCTGCGCTCTCGGCAAGGGCAATTGTGGCAGTGGCTAGAGTGCAAACGAACGTGTGAAATGTGCAAAACCTCCTTAGGACGACATATTGGCTTACGAACAAAAAAAAACTGGTTTAAACAACGTCACATTGAGGTCCTACGCTGGCCTGCAGTCTCACCTGATCTTAATATCATCATGAATGTGTGGAGCTGGCTCGCCCAAAAATTTTCGAACCTCTTGTGAACGCTTAGGGCGAGCTCTCATAAGACGTCATCCGAAACTTGCTTCACGCTATACCTAACCATATATTTAAGGTCATCCGACTTGCATGCATAAGGTTCTACTTTTAGATTGAGACACAACGATATCGGTCTGTATCTACCCAAACGCTATTTTTAAATGCATTTATTTTACGTAGCGTTAAAGATGTGTCTAGCAGATGTGCATGTTAAATTTTCCTAGTTTCGAATTACTGCATTCATTCGGGGCCTAAGCCGCTCACAAACTCACTTCAAAACATGCCTATTGATGTTTGCGTATGCCTGAAAGAGTGTACGAGTGTACGAGTTATTTTTGTCATGCTAATATTTGCTATACCCTCTTTCAACCACGTACCAAACATAGTAATCCCACGAATCTAAATCTGGGCTGTTAGGTAGGCACGAGTCCTTATCAAAGAACATACCCACACACTCTGTCGGTCCCTTCTGTGCAAACTTGTTCGTATAGACGGGTGCGTAATTTGGCTGAACCGCCGTATGGCAAAGTGTTTGACGGCTTTACCACAATTTATACGGCATGCAAATATAGTTATTTTGTTACGGTTTCACACTTGCGAATTAGACGCAACGACACTGAGTAATTCGTTCTGCTAATTGGGGACCCCAGCATTCCTTAAAACGGCGCAAAAGTCCATGTTTGACTATTTTCGTTATATTATTACTAATATAATACCCCAAGTACTATTTTCATGTCATAAAGGTTTTCACGTTTCACGTTTTCGAAATACCGTGGCATAAAGACTCAATTACTATACACAGGTACTCATAGCCCAGGACTGGCGTCCAAGTAGCTTGTAGAAGCCTGAAAATAGACAAGCAAGGACTTTCGCACCGCTTTAATTGCAATCTACTTAAGCTTTTTAAATGCTTTGTCATCCCACTCGGCGCCCAGCCGCCACGAAAAGCTCCAACAAATGGCTGATAGTCCAGAAAATGTCGTTGAAAATTCTGAAACGTACATACCTAAAACGAATTTTATCGGCTCTCAAAGATGACGGATCAACGCATACTTGAGGCGACGGGCGGACCCCCAAAATTGTTGTGTCGCTGCGAGGATATTTCTTTTTATTTTGAGATGTACGAGCAGGAGTTTTTGATCAAGCAACACTAGTGGCTGTTTAGCTCTTACTACAGGTAACAAGATATAGTTGCAAGTCGTAGTAAAGCAGAGAGGTGGTATCCGCGCTCGACCGTGATCTGGCTTATGCTATAAGGACTAGCAGCGTATCATATCGCTACGGGAGTTCAGCTAGCTCTTGGACTCCACCTGGACTTAAAGGCTCATTCGGTAATACATAGCTGGCTAGCTGGTTCGTTGGCCGTTTACGTAGTCGGCTTGTGAACTGGCTGATTCTCCATCTGGCTAGTTCGCTACCTAGCTCATTAGACTCAGTGGGTTGTTGTAATCGAACGTAAAACAAAATCACCTTCGTCGTCACATAATAGGTGTGTGTGTGTGTGTGCTATTAATCGCACACTACTCATCGTCATCACCTGGCCCGTTCGTTCGTTGGCGGCTTAGAACTAAAACGCTTCAATTCAATACAAAGAAAGGAAGTGTACATTTTGCATATATGTCTGTATGTCATGTGGTCGATACGTAGATACTACAATCGTATAATCGTAGAATCAATCTATATCTGCATGTTGGTCAAGGTGTTTTTGACGTTGGCCCTTGGCCTAGCGCTCACTGGATTGATCCGCCTGGAGATTCTCCATGCGTATAGGTCGCTGATGCAGCGCTCGCGTTTGATTTGACACCGGAACGATGCTGCTGGCCTGACGTGTTGTCGTTTGCTTTTTTACAAGCGTCTTCTTTTGAATCGACGCGGGCTCTGTTTCAGCTGGAGCAGCGTCCTCTGATCTAGCCTTGTTGTAAGCGTGTCAGTTGACGTTACTTTCTTCTGGATATCTCGACGTTCTTATGTTAGGCCACCTTTAGTGTGCACCTTCGAACGCAGTGTCGCCATTGTAGCCGGTTGGCCTTTGTTACTGCTATTCGTCCTGCTGGTGTCCGATTGTTAGCTGCTACCGAATTCGCAACACTACGTAATACAGAAGTGTTAGCTCTATGAACGGCCACGGCCCCGGAAACAGGCGCGGCGTAGCCATAGCGGTGCCGGGTGGATGCAACGGGTCCGATGGTTCAATTAATTACGCTATCGACAGACATAAATTAAAATCATTTTAAAGAACGTTGTTTTTAATTCTAGACCATCGTCCGTCCCATACGGGCTTGGAATATATGCTTGAGGCATATCTTTAAGGCATCAAAGGCCGGGCATGCTGAAACATCTAGGGGTTTCCTCAACAGTCCTCGCGGCAGCATGGCAGCTGACTTTCAGCGCTATTTGGTCTATAATCTATTCTCAGTAAGCATCGCTCAACGAAAATTCGATCAACAACCGGGATCAAACCGGCGACACCCACACACTAATCTCCTAGTCCACCATAGACACACACCTACAAGTGACAAGTATATATATATATATATATATGATTGATGTATTATTCGTTTGACATGAATGCCCACATGTCACCATTCCATATCAGGGGCGCTTAGAGTGGCTATATATATATATATATATATATATATATATATATATATATATATATATATATATATATATATAATTAAAGTGAGAGAGCGATTATAAGAATATTTGAGGTACCAATAACTAAAGGTCGACCAATTTGAAGGCATGAGACGAAGCTAGAGAGGACAGAGAACACCGAAGAGAGCGAAGCGACTCACCGCAATGACGATGACCCCCGCCTGTCGACGACAAGAGAGCAGTTGAATCGGTGAAGGGGTGTGTGTGAGCCAGGTAGACCGACAATCGCGTGTCCGTCCGCCATCATCTGAACCAGTGTTAACAATAGAGGCTGCCATCGTATTTATTGTACTACGCTGCTGACCCGCTGCATCTGGGGTTTGGTTGGCTCTGTGGTGGATCTGCCTATCTGTCTGTCTGTCTGTCTGACTGTATGTCGGCTGCTCGTCTGTGCGATCTTCCGTAAGCTATCATCATTCGGCTCCTATCGCTACGTATATGGTGTGGCATGCCGCTTGACGAACGACGCCAAGTGGACAATCCAACACCCCCGCTGCCCGCGCTGCCCCCGCTGCTGCCGCCGCCGAACCACAAGAGCCATTGGATGGCGCCGGTGGCGGGGGCGGCGGCAATGATGATGACGAAGACCATGGTGCGCTTGTGAAGGTAATGGTGCTGGTGGTTCGGGGTGACGTTGATGATGATAAATAATCGCTGACGTCCCTTGTGATGACGCCGATGATGATAACGACGAAGGTGATGATGGCGGTGATGATGATGATGATGATAATGGTAAGGACCGACGGCTGGGGAGTGCATAACAGTAGCTGCCGCGGTAACGGGGAAAATAATGGTGGCGCACTTCGGGCCAGGCTGACGTGGTCGGTCGGCGTGATGATGAAATGAGATGTGAGAGCTTGGGCAGCATGCATTGTCGTCGTCGTCATCATCGTATTGCATATGGCATGCAATCTGCAAGCAGATGACGACAACGACAATAACAACAACAACAGCAACAACAGCAGCAGCAACAACAACAACAGCAACAACAACAGAAACAATGATCACAACAACAACAAAAATTATAACAACAATGCCGAAAATCACGAGCCCGAGTACAAACGCGACCATAGCAATTGCAGGAGGCTCTCGATACACATGCGCATATGCAGCCACGAACATCCAACACACTTCGCCTGTTACGTCGTTGCACGTAGCTGGCTGTACCCGGTGCAGTGAACAATGGACAAGGGACGAGAGCGCATGCTACCTACGCATCGCACGGTAGTCAGACAACACAAACATCACTGGCAACACAGGCCTAGAGAGAGGCTTGCTCTACTCAGAAACAGATCTACAGACGAACAGACCAAATGCATCACAAACGGAGAGAGAAGAGAGAGAGAGGGAGAGAAAGGCAGAGGCCATCCACAAATTTGTCCGCCCGTGGCCTCCTGCCCCCGGGGTTCTTGATTGGCCGGCTCCGAGACCCCGTTGACCCAGAGCAGACCTTTGAATGCCGGTGCCGGCCACAGCTTGCAGGCAAGGAAGGGCCAGTCACACTAAACGAACACGACGATACACAGCAATCACGCCAGCGCTAGATGATGACGGTGATCATGATTGGGGTCGTGGGTGGTGGTAGTGGTGATCGTGCACGCTCTCACGTATGTATTAGATAGTGTATATGCATACAGTTACTTGTTACAAGAGACATATACAGGGTGTGAATGAAAGATTTTTAAAGCGTGCATGGAATTGTAGAGCTCGTTAAAGCAAATATTTTTTCCAACAGAATATGGTCTCTGAGACGTCTTGTTTCGGAGTGAGAGTGAAATTACTACAATTTGTGATACTGGTGTTTTTGCCCGACATAGGAGCACAAAGTGTGCTGTTGCGAGACAACCAGTCCTCCTAGACAGAAACTAAGCACACCTTCGTGTTCGTGATAAATGTCTGCTCCATCTGAAGAATATGCAAGGCCGGTCAGAAGACGCAACACGGTCGGTTAGAAGAGAATTCGCCAAAAATGAAGTTCTTTATTAACGTTGACGCCAAATACTTTAAAATCATAACCTTACGACAATAATTGCTCTCTATTAGGAAACATCTAAGATATTTGAACTTTTTTTAACAGGTTAAACCTCTAAGAGAGGTTATCGTAATCCACACTACGAATTTACCTGTGTTGGCTACGATACACCGTAATTGTGCTGTTTACATAGTCTACTCGTAGTTGCTATAGGATGCTGTTGGTGGCTGTCTAATTGGCATAAAGAGGGCAGCGTTCGTTACTTTACTTCTGATGTGATTTTAAAGTTTGTTTACACTCGTACCGATAATCAAAACTATGTCCGCAGCACTGTATGCACATGCGCCACTAGCAGCCTGCGTGACTAGTGTGAGACTCGCAAACCCACTAAACCCGGATTCCTCCCCACCCCCCCAGGCTCGGTATTACTTTGGCATTACATCGAAGCCGTGGGAGAGGCGTCTCTGCCGTTCTCCTTCAATCAGCTCTATCCCTGACTATCATCCCGCATGTCTACCTGCGGTTGGATAGGGGGATGCCATTTTGTAATCCGTCCTGTAAGGGTGCGTCGAGACCATGAGGGCCTGGCTGCTCCCCACCCCCCCCCCCCTCCCTCGGCTCCTCGTCTCGACCACTCTCCCGAGAGACCCGCTCAAACCTCTCCCGCCTGGCCGTTTCCTTGGCTGTCTTGAGTGTCAAAACAGCGTCGAACAAGTTCGTCGCCTCCCTCCATGCCTCCGCCGAAGTCATCATATGGGAGACCACCTCCTTGATGGGTCGGCCTCTCACAGCGGTTGGTGCTCCCGTTGTCCGTCCCGTGCTTCCCTGAGAGCATCACACCGCAGAACAGTATGCTCTACGTTGTCCGTTTCTCCAGAGTCGCACAGTACGCAGATATCGCTGATGGCCTTCTTGATCCTTGACAGGTAGCTCTGGAACTGGCCGTGTCCGGTCAGAACCTGAGTCGTCCAGTAGGAAAGCTCCCCGTGTCGGCGGTCATACCATGCCCTGAGGTCCGGTATCAGACTCTTGGTCCAGCTCCCTGTGGTCACACCGGGTCTTACCTGCGCCCATTCCTCATGCCAGGCCGATATGGTAGGCACTCCTGGCCCTGGTGAGATCCAGACCTTCGTCTAGATACATTTTACTTCGTTCAGCCACTAGGAGGTCCCATGGCAGCATTTTGGCTAGGACAAGGAGAGCTTCGGTCGAGACTGTTCGATACGCCCGGCTTACCCTGATTGCCAGCGTTCGTTGGGTCGACCTTAGTGCCCCCCTATTTTTCGCCGTCCGCATTGCCATGTCCCCCCAGACTGGGGCTGCGTTGATTCGGCCACCGAGGCCAGGAGCCTTCTTTTCACCTCAGCCACCCCACCGACCCTAGGCATGATCCGCGCCAGGTTCAGGGAGACCCTTTGGGCCTTTTCGGCCACGTACTTAACGTGTGCCGATCCGGTCAGTCCAGTGTCTAGCATGACCCCAAGGTACTTTACCTTCTTTCTGATTTCTATCGGGTGGCCCGCCATCACGAGGTTAATGCCGGTCGTCCTCTTTCTGCCTGTTAGGTACATCGCCTCCGTCTTGTCGGGTGCCATATTCAAGTGATGGGACTCCATCCACTCGGACACCATTGACAAGGCCTCATTGGCGGCGCTCTCCAGGGCTCTTTCGGTCCTAGCCGTTATCATGAGTGCAAGGTCATCGGCGTACGCCAACGTCTCCACCCCATACGGGAGACCTCGGATCTCGAGCACCCCGTCGTAAGCTACGTTCCAGAGCACGGGTCCTAGAATTGAGCCCTGTGGGACTCCGGCAGTAACCTCGTACTCCTGCCATCCTGCAACCAAGCCTCTGTCATCCAGGTAGGATGAAATCATTCGACGAAGGTAGAGGAAAAAGCCCTTCCTCTTCATCGCCTCCACAATTACTTTCCAATTCATTGTGTTGAAGGCATTTTTGACATCCAGGAGGATCAGGAACACAAATCCCCTTGTTTTAGGGGTCTTCATAGTCTCCTCACCCGCCCGTTTCAGAACCTTCTTTAGAGCCCCTAAAGCGGATCTGCCCTTCCGGAAACCGTACTGGGCATCTGATAGGGCGTTCTTTTCCTGAATCTCGTCGTTTAGTCCTCTTGACTATAACGTTCTCCAGGAGCTTACCCATGGCGTCAATGAGGCATATGGGCCGGTAAGCCGAAGGCCCCCGTCTTCCTCCCGGGTTTGGGGATCAGAACCAGGCTTGCCCTTTTCCACAGCCTCGGGAATCTCCCCTCTCTCAGAAGCTTGTTGGCAAGGTCTTGGAAGACCTTAGGCCAAGATGGTCGAGCTAACTTGCAACTCTAATGCATGACCTGCATCTGTTCGATCCCAGTACAATGCTTGATAAATGATTGAATTGCCGCCCTGCATTTCAGTCGCATAATAATAATAATAATAATAATAATAATAATAATAATAATAATAATAATAATAATAATAATAATAATAATAATAATAATAATAATAATAATAATAATAATAATAATAATACAGGCTCGTAGGCAGCGCATATGTTCGCCGCCGAGGCAGTCGCAGCCAGTTTTTTGTGGTACCAAAAAAGAATTGTTTTACGCAAACGGATCTTCGCAGGTACTATTGTTATTTTAGAGCGGTTAGCATTGATATATGCTCAGAAGAAACTGATTCGCCAAAGCATAGACCACAAAAATTGCAGACAAGTAGTATGTACATCGCAAGCTTCTATGCAGGTACATTCCCAGGTAGCGGCCAGAGTCAACCACCTGAATGTTCTGGCGGAAATCTCCGGTACCAAACGTATGGCAATGCGAGCTGTGGTTGCGGAGTAATTACGATTTTTCGGAGGGCATGTCGAGGTTATGTGCATGGAAAATGACGCGCTGCGGCTGTCGCGCGACACGTCGGCGGTAGTGAACGTCGCCACAGTCATTTTACATGCACTTAATCTGGACATGCCCTCCGAAAAATCGTAATTACTCCGCAACCACAGCTCGCATTGCCATAAGTTTGGTACCAAAATGATCGTCATGCAATGCGCATTTGCTGAATATGTTAGCTTTGAACACGTGGGTGGCCGTAGGGTTATGATTCTGAAGTATTTGGCGTAAAAGCTAATAAAGAACTTCATTTCTGATGAATTCTCTTTTAAACGACCGTGTCGCATCTTCTGACCGGCCTTATGTCCCTTCGGAAGAAGCAAGGATTTTCTCAGGAACACGACATGTGTGGTTAGTTTCTGTCTAGGGGGACTGGTTGTCTCGCAACAGCACATTTTATGCTCCTATGTCGGGCAAAAACACTAGTGTCACAAATTGTAGTGATTTTGCTCTCACTCCGAAACAAGACTTCTCAGAGACCATGTTCCATTGGAAAAAAAATATTTGCCTCAACGAGCTCTACAATTTGTATATTCTTTTATAAAAAATTCTGCAACACCCTGTATATATATATATATATATATATAGCATCCGGCCAAGCTATACGATATTGCCTATGATCACTGCCACATGACGGTCGATCGAAATCTTTAGGCGTTTGAGGGCGAGAAACCCGTAAGTTGACAAGGAGACTGGGTAAGGGACCCGCGTCTCATAGCAAAGCCACAACTGACGTCATTCGTGCATGCACTGGTCGCCCCTGAGCTCCACCTGTCTTGTGAAGCCCAGTAATTCAAAATATAGGGATATACAAAACAAACTGTATGTGCACATAAAAGAAAGACAAATGTATACATATGCATATTAAACATGTGAATATATAAGCACATGCATATATATATATATATATATATATACAGATATATAATATGTGTTATAATATGTGTTCAAATAAATATTTACACTTAGGTTTTCAGGAAACAGTCTGGCTTAGAGGCCATATAACGTAATATACTTATATATAGTATGCCTACGCGTCAGAATAGGCGCACACAAGGTTTAGGTCCTCCTGCCTAGTTGAATATCATTCGGACTAAATTGAGCTGTTTATTATGACCAATGTTGGCAGCGCTAACTGCTTGGCGGGTCGGCGAAACGACGCCACAATTTAGCGTACCTGCAGAAAACCTGAAGCGTAGAACGGCGCTGGCTGTAATAATGAGAGTTTCTCCATTATTCTTCTTGCTGCTGCTGTTATCATGGTTTGCCGGCCGCAAAACTGGCGGTATGTGGGTAAATGGGCCCTCATAAAGCTCTATCCATGGGTGTTCGGCAAATAACTGCCACCATTATATATAGTCGGAATTGCGCGCACCCTACTTTGGCATTCGTCCGCTGTAGCGCGCAGTAGCGAAATATATGCCTTTGTTTTTTTTCTATTTATATTGTAATCACATGCCTGATTTAGTGCGCGGACAACGGTATGAACGAACTGCCTAAGGGCAAGCCTACACCCTACCGAACTTACGCGAGTTCTCCGACTAAGCAGAAGGAATATAACTTATTTTTATTTTTATTCGTTTGAGAAAAAATGTATTCAAGGGCAGCTCAAACCATAAATGACAAACAATTACTGTATATTACAAGTTTTCGATTCCTCTGGTCAAATTCTTAATCCAATCCCAACGACGGACGGCATAAATCCAGAGAACTAGTCCTATGGCGGCTCTGAATGCTGGGACCAGTCAATCTCTAACGAAAATTTACTGTGCACGCCGAATACGACGATTATACACAGTTGCCGTTTTTCTCCCCGTTTGGACAGTTTTTACCTGGGCAGCTCAAACAATAATATTGAAAAAGATGGCAGTTAGCTACCTAGCTTCAACCTAGCTAACCGGGCGTGCCATGGGTTTGCCCAAGGCAATATTGCAGGAATTGTTTTCGGCTTGTTAGTTGACGGCTTTATTCATGCATGTATGTAACGAAATTCAGTAGTAGACGGATTATGACTCATTTAGGAAAGCTCAGAGTGAGAAGCTAAAGCCACCAACTTTTTCTGTATTTGCAAGTCATCTTCCAAGTAACATCTAAAAACGGAAATCTTCCATAGAAACTACGCATGCAGACAATATAGTACTGTACAGGCGCAGCAAAATTCATTCTGCAGTAATCCTCAATAACGTTACAGTAAAATAAAGTGTTTGCAAATCTCTAGATAGATATGGTATATACCGCAACTGACCAGATATGCACTCAGCAAAGACAAAATGTATGATGTGCCAACAAGAATGGAAGCTAACGGAAATAGCGAAATACGCATACATTCGAAAATCGTCGATCATGCTTGTCACTTTTCGTCTCGAGGTGTTGTACTTTCTGTACGAGGTACGAACACCACAAGACATGCTTAGAGAATAACTATGAAATATCTCTTTTTGTTATGAGAGTTTAGAAAATGCATAATGCACGGTTGGTCTTGGCAACCAACGACACCAAATGTGGGAATCGTGCCCACTAAAAATCTCAGTCCTTCCCACCCCCAACGGTTCGGAATTGTGTTGGAGAACACTTTAAGACGACGAAAGGAGAGTTTCCTGCTCTAGCGACTCATGTTGTCTGAACCCAGCGAGGCACCTTGGTCTCGACTGCACGCCGACCGCGGATGTGCAAGGCGGTTTCGGCGCAGGTCCTCTAGGCGAATTTACTCTTCCATGATGGTAGCCAGGCAGCATAATCTGTGCGTTCATAAAGCACGCTTGTGTTGTCGGGTCGACTAGGGCGAAGCCTGTACACGTGCGTGTCGCACCAAGTGCCGTGTGGCCCTAGGCCGTGTGTTCGGCATTGTCGACAGTTCCAGAGGCGCAACGCACGCATATATCGGTGGTCAATTTCCAACAAGGAGCACGTGAGTTTGGGATTGGCAATGCCTTGTAAACACCTGCGTGACATAATCACGGAGAATGATGCGGGTCCAGGTGGTCGGGGCAGCCTCCGGGCGTGGCGCGCCCCATTCCCACGCCCACGCATCAAGGCTGGTTGCACGTGCTTCGTCAAATTTAGAATGCCGTCAAGGTGGCGAGCGGCGTGCTTTCCTGCCAGAAGATCCCAGGGCAGTTGCCGTGCTAGTACGAGTAGGGTGTCCGTGCTGATAGTTCTATAGGTGCGGTAGATGCGGTGTGTCACTGTGCGTGGCACCCCGTGTGTGCGTGTGGGGCTAGCTGAAGGTGATTCTGCTTTATCCACCCGCGGACGAAAGCCAATGATGTGTTCGCTGCCGCTTTCAGTGACGTCTTACGGCAAGCCGTCACGACTAAGGCTAAGCCATCAGAGTAGGCAAGAGTTTCAACCCCGTCGGAAAGGAAAGCCGCAGAACTTCACATTATTGTTCATCAAGTTCCGAAGAACAGGGCCCAGAGCGGAGCCTTGCAGTACACTTGCTGACATCTCGTAGGTGTGCGTCGCCGCGAGAAAGGCACGGTCCGATAGGTAAGAAAAAAAATCATACTTTGTATATATGCAGATATGCGTCGTGCTCATTGAGAATAGATGATTAACCATATCTCTGAGTGTCAGCGGCCATGCTGCCACAAGGACTGTTAGGGAAACCCTAGATATCTTAACATGTCCGGCTCTCGGTGCATGAAAGATATACCTTAGGTTAAGTTCCAAGCCCATAGGGAACGGATGATAGTCTTGAATTAAAAACAACCTCCTTGACAAATGTTTAATAATTTAAACATATGCCTCGTCTCTTTTGTGTGTTTAGTCCGACCAGTACGTGTTTAGCAAGTTTGTCCGCCGCGTCAAGAAATCATATTGGCCGGTGAGTGGAGCACCCGATGCTGGTTTTGGGATCAGGGCTGCAATAAGTGAGGGCTCTAGGTAATATGAGCCATCCGGGTTAGCATCCGCTTGGCTTTCAGACAATGTCTACGCGACTCATCAACCGCCGTTATCCACCACGGCTTTGCAGGGCGTAAGCTGCTCTTCGCGGAAGGTCCGCCAGCCGCCCGATAGGCCGTCTCGTGGTATTGTCCAAAGGTTAAGCACTGGAGTTGAGGTGGTCGCAGCGCTGCTGTAGGTTCTCAGTGAATGTGCGTTTATATAAGCGAGAAATGTGCCAGGTACGGTGCAAGGGGGTAGGCGGCCGGAGTACTGTATCGCCGAGGTCTATGCTATATGTGATATACTGGTGGTAATCAGCAGCCTAGTCTGCAAGAAGGGCACCCTCGTACGTCGTCCAGGGTGACAGTGGTGTCTACAAGGGTGTCTCCTAGAGTGTCGCAGTAGGGCTGAACTAGGTAGAATTGAGTTCGGAGAGTAGACAGACGCCTATGTGGTGTTGGCGCGCAAAGGCATTGAGAAGATCGTACAGCTCACAGCTTTGCCATTAGTTCTGACACTGATTGCCAAATCTTAATTAATTGCTTTATATCGATCTCTAGACAGTTTGTAAACTGACTTCTAATTTCTATATAAACGACCGACACATAACGCACGCAGCTCTGAACCTATGTACCCCTGTATAATAATAATAGTAATAATAATAATAATACAAGCACTGCATTGGCCGGAGTAAAAGCGAGCCAATTATCCTTTGCCGGAAGGTTTAGTAGCCTACGCGAAATAGGCTGTTACGTTAGCCGAGCTAAGTATGCCGCGCAATTGTTCGGCACACGTCTCTCCTATCGTTCTTACCAAGAATAGGAAAGCTGAGTTGTCCGCTCTGCAAGGAACGTGAAAATAACTGGGCCTACTTCAAAGGTTCCAACAAAACGAGTTACTGGCCTCAAAGTTCTCCCACAACACGTGACAGGTACGCATATATTCTCGATTTCAATTTAGTTTGTAACAAAGTGGATAGCAACAAGGTCTCTATATCTTCATTCACAGTGCTCTCTTGAATGCCCAACAAGTGGAACACGAAGGGCAAATGCCGCCAAGACGCTTGTCTGCTCTCTATTCGTAGGAGTGACAAATTCGTTTCGTGTTAGTTGCCGGCGACGCACACGTTCGTATAGAGTGTAGATGTGCAGATCTTATTTTCATTCTACTGCACATTTCAAACAAGCATTTCGTGGGGTACGCCGATTGGCGCTGAGAAGAACTGACGTGAGTTAGTAGAGCGCTAGGAAATTTTGTTCTTAAGACCACTGTGAGATGGAAGAATTGGAAAGAGTAGTCCTTGCGAAATGAAACGGGAAAGTACAGCAAACGTGTTGATCTGTTGTTGGTATTTCACTGATATCAGACAGTGAGCAGACCAAAGAACTAAAGTAAGTTCAAGTCTACATTTGTGAGCCGAACGGTTGAAACCACTCTATAACAGCCATGAGGCGGTCATGCTTAAGTCTATAAAAGCCTGAACTATCGCGAGTTGGAGGCAACTTTTATAGTACAGCCAGTTGCGATAGAAACAATGGGGTCATGGGCGAATCTACAATAAGTTTCCTGAGAGAAATTGGGAAAAAAGCGGCAAGTGAGAAGGATGAAAAAGGGCGGGAGAATTTCTGCTGCAGAGAATATCCATTGAAGTGCAACGAGGAAATGCGGCCGCGGTGCTAGGCTCGCTACCCTCAGGCAGTGGTTTACTGGGGTTGACCTAGTTTTGTAATACAAGTGTACTGCGTATAATATAAATAAATAAAAATAGACTAAGTCTTTAGTAAAAAAAAGTCTACAAGTTAGCAAAATGGTCAGTCAGCCAGAAAGTAATACGCATGTGATTGTATCGGGGTCTACGGGAGCAGTGGGAGTTTTGAAAGCATGACATTTAGTTTCACTGACAACCTTATAGTGAAACTGCGAGCGCAGACTGTAACAGACCATAGTAAACTGAGTGCAGTCGACTAAGGTTCAAATGAGCCCTTGGGCCCCGTAAAATCTGGAGCGCAATTGTTAACTATTCCTTCTCTAACGGCTGAAGAAAACCTTAAGATACAAGTAACGGAAAAGAGAAAATGCGCAAGCAATGCTCTTACTGAGAGAATCAGGAACTTAATCTCACGAAAGTCTAGGTAAACTATTCAGAATATAGAATACAAATCGCCGTCAGGAACATTGCTGAAGTGACGACTCAGGAAGACATCGACAAATCTGTGCAAACGCGCATCGTTATGTAGCGTCATTGGATACTTCTAATTAGCATGGTAATGCAACAGTCAGGATATGGGATGTGGCAGCCCCCCGCAGCCCGTCTAACAACAGAATGTAAGAGGTATCACCGTGAACACAAAATATGTAAATTACAAAACTAAGACCGATCTCAGATATCTATGCGGCATGCAAGCATACTCGGCAAACGTACTGTATTGTCCCACGCAAAACAGGGTAGTGAGAAGCTCATGGACAAGAAGGCAGCTAAAGTTACAGAGACACAAACCCAACAGGAGACCTAAATCCAAACGTTAAACGTAAAATGCTCCAAATAAAAACGAAACAGGGCCACAGCTTCTTGCGCACTGGGGAGCACGGTGACTATAGAATTCCCAACTGGGTAATTACTTTTAGACGATTTCTAGGAAACCCTATATATAAAATACACGGTAATTTTTTTATTTGTGTCTTTAAAAATACAATTGTAGCTAACGTTTCAATTAATTATACAAATATTAAAAATGGTTAAAGCTAACCTCTTGCGCGTCCGCACCTTGTCTGCGCCGAGTCGCATTCGATAGGCTATTCAACGACGGTACCGCAGCACACGATGCCGCGTGGTACCTGGGGCATCTTTCACCACATCTCATACAGATACATGTATCTGCAGGTGCATGAAACCCCCCGTCCTGCATAAAACGTAATGAAAGCCATGAACAGCGAAGCGCGTGAGAACGTGTCAGTTCGTTCGTCCGGCCTGTTTTCATGTTTCAGAGCTAATCGCACCCGTGCTATAGAAATCAGGATCGATCTCCGCCATTTTCCCCTCCCTAGAGCTGATAAATTGCGCGTAGGCCGAAGTGGAAGAGAGTTTGAATTTACGCTTTAGGTCCTCTATAAGCAACGGCGTGTCACATAGGAGATAAACGTATCTGTTCAGCGATGTACGATGCAGACCTAGAGCTCGCTTCAGGAATACAGGCTTAATCCGCTCGAGTTTTTCGAGTTGCGCCGACGAGAGATAATCCCAGATGACCTGTATTCCATAGGAGGCGACTGGCGCTAGCGTCATGTTGAACAAAGCCAGCGTCGTTCGTAGGGATAGTCTCGAAGGAGACTATCCCTACGAACGACGCAGCACATTACGGACAGAGCGCTCGGCGCGCTCTGTTCGTAATGTGCTGCACGAAGGACCGACCGTTTGTAGGGAGTATCACCCCTAGATATTTAAGTTGTTTACATATTTCAGGGATGTCCTGTTTATTTGCAGAGCACCGGAAGCCGCAAGACGACTACCGCGTAGAAATTTTCATGGCTTATGTCTTGCCCATATTAATCAGTAGGTCAGCCTCTTCCACATACCCCGACAGTCTTGCCAGCGCCTGCTGAACGTGAAACCGAATTCTTCCAAAAATCACAAGATCATCGGCATATAGCAGAGTTTTCACGTGTCCCGACTGGTCTTGAACGCGTCGTGGCAAATCGCTCAGTAATAGGGAGAAAAGTAGCGGGCTCAGATTGCCACCCTGTGCTACACCCGTGGACTGAACAAACTCTGTGTGCATAGAAAATGTAGCGGAGAGGTTCAAGGTCTAGAGGGTTATATTAAAGGACGTTCGGGCATTGGACAAAAAGGGATAAGTTAAATGAAAGGCGTAAGGAAAGATATTATGCTAATGGGTGCCGTGATCTAGAGCGACAGCTAGATGAGAGGCAACTCCGCCGAACAGTTGCTACGGCAACTATCCCGCGCTATCCCGCGCCAAACAGTTTTCGTGGCAAAACTTTCTGATACCTTCAGGGGAACGTACAGCCCTACGTGGTTACGAAATACACTAGTAAGCACAATAGAATCCACCATCGCTAAGAGACTGACCGAGAAATGAATGCTCCAAGTATGCTCTCAGGCAGGCACTACGGGTTTAGGAAGCAGAGGTCGATACTGACAGCATGGAATGTGTTCTCATGTGTAAAATCGTTTGTGGAACATATTACATTTACAGTGAGGCAACTGTAAGCGAAACGCGGTACGAAGTCACGGTCGTTGTATCTCAGAGGTAGATGCTAGGCGTTACATTATAAGCATTATAAACCCTACCGTACGACAGCGCCTTGGGAAGAACTAGCGCACGCGACTAATAATATTATCATTATATTTTATTTATCAATTCATATTGTATTATTGCGTAAGTCAACGTGTTAATTTTCAGCCTATAAAAAACCCTGGTCTGCACCATTCGTCAAGCGACTCCAAAATTGAGATCGCGTTGCCCCGCTGGGCATCAACGGAAAGTCTCTGGCATAAGAACTGTGCGGCTCTCTTGTTCCCAGTAGTTATATTCAAACGTTGGATTACTTTAGTAAGTAGTCTCTCAGTCAGAGGGCGCGGTGGTTCCAAGGTCTCGAGGGCCACTGGGCTGAAGTTATGGGCTCTTGTCAGTTTGGCGTATTTGTTCACCTTGTTCTTTTCTGCCAAGGTCGCAGCGTGACCCGCTTTAAGTGAACTGAAACCGACCACTGAGGGAGAAAGTCAGTCGGATTATCATTATTCTAATAATGGGACAAATTTAGGAATTTAATATATACATGTGAATGTTTAAATCAACGGCACCGATGGCTCACTCCTCATCTCATGGGACAAATTAGCGTACGCTTGAAAACGGGGCACTTCTTTCTCGTAAGGTTGCATCCACTTGACCTACAGGGGCGCCCATTGGCGTGATGCCAGTGACGGGGTATTTAGACCGACAGGATCATGTCATGTCAACTATATTGCGACTAAGGCGTGGAATGCAACCAATAACCTTGCAAAGAAGGTTGAAAGAGTAGCTACCGTGGTAGGAAGACAACTGCTGACAACAGTTCCCGACTTAATACTCCCATATGTAATATAAAAATACTGACCAAGTCACAGCGGGTGTTAGCAGCAGAGATAGCAGGAAGAGTCCAACGAATGGTGTCAATAGAGACCGCGTAGGTGGTAGTCAAAAATAGAATAATGCCGAAGATAATAATCCCGAAAAGAGCATTAAGTCCCGGCTTTTAAAACAGTAGAAACGAGAGGCTTAGAATGGAGCGGCAGAGCCAGATAGGTGGTAACGGAGCGGTAGAGGCTGCGGACCTCGTCAGGATGAGGTATTACTCCAAGCAATATTATCACGTGAGTCGGCAGGGAAAGTCGGTATCCCATAGTAAACTAAGCACAGTCGGTAATTCCGCAACGGTTGGTAAACAAATGCGGCCCTGTGACACATATCGTGACAGCATGCATTTTTTTCTAACGTCAGCAAAATGACAAATGTCCGTGAAGACGCGGACGCCTCGTATGCCTAAACGTGTGTCTCGTTTAAGTGCAAATCAACTACTCAAGTATATTGCGTGTTAATAATTTAAAGAAGGAGACGTAAATGTCGGCCTATACACAGATAGCAAATGAGAGAAAGAAAATGCGAAAATCCATCAAAATGCACGACAGTTGGACGAATGACAGCTCAAACTTCACCTACACAGGACCTAGCTACTTAACGTCAAACGACTGCAGGCTGTCGGTTTTCAAGGCAATCTTGCAGCGTGCAGAATGTCATCAGGTCGCTCAATGTGTGCTCTAGTAAAGGGTAAACTGAAGCAATATATTAGATTGTCTCCTATTAGCGTTAGCGTGTGATGTGGTGTCCAGAACCCCAGTGAACTGGAACAATACATTATATCACCTCTTATTAGAAGAAATGTGTTGCCAGACACTTACTTCTCTATATTCCACAATCCCGTCAATCGTCACGCCGTATCACGGCGATTCGAGAGCAAACATTTTTGCGTGGCACAAAACCTGACTAGTTCCGGTGGAGGCACAACGTTCGTCTATTTGCACAAACCCAATGTACGGGCTAGGGCAGTCATGTACAATAAATCAAGGACACAAAATTGTCCAGACGCGCTCTAGATTTGCGTTCCGTGTAACGCTATCATAAAGCATCTATGAAGCAACAATCGGCGCGGTTATAAAAGCCACTCCGTTTAGCTTCTCCTTTGGCACCTGTATATATGTATACATCAAACCATCCTTTGGCACTTGTATATATGTATACATCAAACCATTCACTTGACTTGTTCCGCTTTGCCATTTGTTCTATCCATTTCATCTCCATTCTTACGGAGCAGCCTGTCTGCGCGTTTTGCGCTTTGGCCTTACATTAGCCAGAGTTGCTCGCAGTGCTTTGAATAAAATCAGCCTATATGATTAGTCTCTTAAGTAAAAGCGACATTATATGCTTGCACTCAGTTAACTGACAATTGTTCACATTTTCCCTAAGCCTGCCGTACGTTCTGGTCTGGATGTTTTTTGCCAGAACTCGTTTTTGCAGGAAATAAAGATCTAGTGGGGAAACAGGAGGGAGAAAAGTGTTGACGATTCCATTTGTTGTTGTTATCGTTGCTACGTTTCCTAGCCTGACGTCTTACTCTCAGGCTACTGGCTCGGTACCAACTTGCTCCATTGGGTAGACCCCCGACACGGCAAACGTTCAGTCTTGCCGTGGCAATAGACGTGTCAGTTCGTCGGAGGGACCGCCTCAACATAACAGCTACCGCAATTGCAGTAGTACTTGTAGAGAGGGTAGCAGTAGCAGCCGTTGACGGAAGAGGTGGCGATTTGTAATGGGGGTAGCAACTCAACTAAATGTGGCCGTAGCCTGAGGCAGGCTATGATGCCCGCAGGTAGGTCGTTTCGGAGAACTAGAGCCATTTAGTACACGATATTGCGCTCACTATCACGCCATACTCAAACGGTACCTCCACACATATCTCTATATACAAATAATATATTCTTTGTGTGAATGTGTATCCTTGTTATTTTATAGTTTCCCTTCTTTTATTATTATTATTATTATTATTATTATTATTATTATTATTATTATTAAGAAATTTATTTTCACTGTTTAAATGTTACAATTGTGAGGTGTGGACGTGTACTCCTTGTCTTCTCCTAGCTAATAAATAGTATTCCATAGAACCGACAATACTACAGGCGTTTTCTCGGCACACTGCAAGCGACAGCAGTTGCCGTAAAAACTCGCCTTCCCGCCGTACTTGTGTTTTTTCCATCTTCTGCGCGTTCGGCAACCCATCCCGCTTCTAGTGAACTGTGGCGTATATAGGAGGGAGCCACTGTTATTATCATTATTATTATTATTATTATTACACATACATAGATGAGTTGTTGTTGTTTCTGTTGCTGATGTGTTCGATAGTGTTGCTGTTCTTGTGGCTGCGTTTGATGGTGTTGCTGTTTTTGCTGCTGAGGCGTTCGATTTTGTCGTTGTTACTGCCAACGTCATTGCTTTCGCAGCTGTTCGGCAGACAGAAGATTGCTAGCGTAGCAATGTTACGCATGTACACAAATTATAAAACCACAGGGTCTCTCAGCCAGTAAGCAGCTAATCTTAATGAGCCTCTCCCCCTTGCCAAATCGAAAGTGAACAGGTCGAGCGTATTAAGCGCTGGAAAGCGAAGCTCCTTTTTCTCGTGTGTCGGAGAAATACCACGCACTTTCGAGCATGAGGGGATGGGGAGAAACTCGGGTTTCATGAGCTTGTAAACTCGCCGTCACCAGTGCGGTAAGCGTTTTGTGCATTCCTGAAAGCTTTATATGAAAATGAATATTGCAGCATTGTAATTTAAGGTTCTGCTCTAGGGTAAAAACTAACCGAGAAATTTCATATCCGTATCCCCACCCACATTGTAGGGAAGATTACCTGTAGATAGAGCAGACGCGCAAAACTAGATGGTTGTCTCAGTTTTAAGCTTAAAACTTTGCTGTTCCGTGGCAATATAGGAAATTGGTAACGAAAAGTACCAGCATCGCCGCCGAATTCAAAGAAAGTTCTGTGAGTATCTGCTAAAGGACGACGCTTAGAATCTCAACCTTAAATCAGCCGACGCAAGGCATGCGCTTAAAACATTGTGCTGTATTACCAATATATTAGCAGAGGCAATACCCGTTTCAAAACCTGCAAGGAGAACCAGGTGATTACTACGTTGGTTCCTTACTGCCACTAAGAAAAAGGAATTTTACAAAATTGGATTCAATGTTTGTGCAAGTCATTAGTAAGAATTTTGTTTCTTTTCTGGCGGACTGAGGTGAATCATCCTATATATATATATATATATATATATATATATATCCGTCTCTCCCGTCTAACAGCACGACAACATTCCACGCACCCTGGTTTTCAATGGATGCTAACCACCAAGCACTTCAAAAAAGACCTTGCGAAAACAAGGCTCCTCTGCAAGCGTTTGAGAACATCCATTGAGACCGCTACACAATAGACCGATTACTGGTACTCAACAACTACACAACACGTTCGATGCGGCACATTTGAAAAAAGCACACGAAACGCCCTTTGTACATTACTGGATTAAGGGTATGCCCTACTTATCTGGTAAAGAGTATTCAAACCTACTAAAGTTCAGGATCAACGCACTACCAACGCGTGCCAGATTGGCCAGGGGATGCCCGGGCGACAACAAACGTTGTAGGCACGGGTGTCATGCGCCTGAGACGTTGGTTCATGTCGCTCAGATGTGCGATACAACACACAGGCAGACAATAAAGAGACATGACGACGTTTGTGATCACGTAGCGCGTCTTCTCCGCGAGAGGGATCATGAGGTGGTTGGTGAGCGAGTATTCCGTCGACCGGGCGCACCGGGTCTAAAGCCCGACCTCGTAATAACAACACCTACCGAGGTCTGGGTTTTAGATGCCGAGGTTTGCGGCCCGAACCGGGACCTGGCAAAAGCTTGGCAGGACAAGATCGCCAGATATGACGTCGAGTTCCTAAGGGCGGCGCTCCCCGACCCGCAAAAACCTCGCAGATTCGGATCCATCACTATCTCTATGAGTAGGTGTATGGGACTCCGAATCTGCGAGTACGCTCTTGGGGCTCGGCGTCAAGAAGAGGAGTCTTATAGATCTTACCGTTTTAACGTTGCAAGGGGCTTTGAGGATATACCGCTCGCACCGATTCCATAAGAGCGGGGGCTGCCAACAAGCAAGAACACGGACAGCTGGATCTTCACGTTCCACCCTTTTACCGCCATTTTCATTAAAGCGAGCATTGCCGAGTGTGCAAACGTATTGTAAATGATTAATAAATCATCTATATATATATATTTTTTTACGCTGGAATGTGCAAACATTTGATGTGCTATTTTGGGCGCTTAATGGGTGTTTAAACTAGATAAACACCTTAAGCTTTAGACACTCACTTAGCACAGAATACTACGCTATTCAAAGCTTTCGCACATTCTATTCACATACATATTCATACGTACTTTGAGCTTTTTTCCGCCACGTGCATCGGAAGCCTGGTGGTAATGGCGGTGGCGACAGCAGCGAAAGCGCCGAGGTACACCTCTACAAGGGCGTCGTACAATTGTTGTTGTTGTTGGGATCGAACGGCCGATCCATCAATCGACGATCGATAGACTCGCACCCAAGCAAACAAAAGCAACGCCGGCTCGGACCAAAGAGATTCATCTCGTCGTCACGGACGGCAAGCGCGGCCAAATCCCAGCGGGACAATTCAGCGTGCCCGAACAGGATCAGGCGGCAGGATCAAGGCGTCAGAATCTCGTATCGTCGGGTCGTTCGACACAGCTCCGACACAGCAGCAATAGCGGCAGCAGCAGCAGCAAAGACGAGAAAAACACCATCCAACCCGGGTCGGGAACGTGTATCGTCGCGGGAAAGCGCGGGATGGACTGCCGGACGGACGCATGACGATTTGCTGTGTCGCGCGCCGAATATAAATGATGATTGAAGAACATAAAAACTGCTTAGATGACGCCGGTCAACGGCGAGCCCGCACCGAAAGACGTGCTGAACCGGTGACCAACACCGTCGCTGCTGCTGGCGACGAATGGAATTGCAATCGAGGATATCTTATATATATATATATATATATATATATATAATCCAATGTTATTTATTGTAAAATAATGTAAAATCATTTCAAATTGTAAGACCGAACTGTTACATTGTTATACATCCGAAGTTACAGACGAATATACCGACTACCAATTTTATGTTGAAATAGATACCATATATATATATATATGTATATATATATTTATATATATTGCGAAACAGGCTATATGGATAGGAAAATTATTTTGTTTCCCTGCAAATAGCTCTGCAGACATCTGGATAGGTGGTACTTTTGACGGAGGGATGCCCGAACAGTACGGTAGATGCGGCAAAAAAAATTCCAATGGAAGCTTGCTATCTTGACTCATAGACTGGGTAACCTCACATGCAGCCTTGCGTTGTCTTGGTAGCACATATAGCCCTATCTATTCACGAGACTGTGTCTCGTCCGTTAGAAGGCGGCAAAAACTCGGTCGAGCTGATCACAGTAGACACCTGTGTCTATCGTTCGTCCACTAGGAAGAAACTCGTGGTGAACGAGGTCATGCCTGTCCCACCAAACACAAAGCAAACTCGTGCACAAATGGGTTAGTCTCTTTTAGTCAATTCCATTGGTTCATCTTTTACACGAAACCATGGGCGCAAAGGCGAGTGGCGATGTTTGTGTAACACACCGCAAAGCTGAAGATGGCTATGTTCTGTTTAAGCATTTCGCGCAAGCGGCCATCGAGCGTAATAGACCTTTTACAACGGGGCTTCCTAGAAAGCTTAAGTCTTCGGCACAGGACTTGGCAAATCAATCATAGCAGAAGTCTTTGATATGCCGTCCTTGCCGAAAGATAAAAGTATGTAGAAGAAATTGTCGTTCGTTGCAAGAGAACGATGATGGCAGCGATAGATTTGTCCGGCTTTAAAGTTAGTCGGTTAGCAAAAAACAGCCACGCGCGAAGCAGAACAGCTTGGAGATATCACGAAATAGGGGTACAATCGGCCAGTTCAACGTTGTACAGTAAAAAGCCACATCCATAGGGAGGTCTTGCAAGCTCATCATGTTGTGCAACAATTGCCAATACGCCGGTCACCAGGCCAAAAGTGCACATTGCAAAGTTCCTGCCGCCGACGTGGTGGCGACAACCACCTAGTCGCGTACTGCACCAATGCCTCCGCGTGCGTATGTTGTAAAGAGTACACGAGGTTGGCACACCAAGCTGTCCTTAGCTTTTCCATCGGCGTAAACCGAGCCGTCTTGTGTTGAAGATTAGAACCCTTTTTTATATATGGGAACTTTAGAAACGCACTATCAGTACTGGCAACCAATAGCACCTAGTGTGGGACTTTCACACACTTAAAATCTCAATCCTCCCTACCCCCCAGAGCCTCGTGCTCCACCGGCTCTTATGGATCTCGTTGTGTCCTCAGCTCACGAACCCGAGGAGATGCGTCGAGCCGTTGTACGGAGGGCTGGATTGCCATAGCCCCTTGCAGGGCACCCTTATCTCGATCACTTAATGGCGCTTGCGTGCCTCGGTAGCCGCGTCTAGTCGCGTCTTCTCGTGCATCTTAGCGTCTAAGAAATAGACACCTACCGCCCATGTGACGGCATCCTCCATAATGTGACCGACAATGTCTTGTATCGGTCTCCCTGCATAGCAATACGTCGAGCTTCTGCGGATCTGAGCCAAGGCGGAGCAGGACAGGAGGAGACCGTATGGTCAACATCGTCCGGCTGCCCCGACGTGCAGAGTGTGCACGTGTCTACCTGCGACTTCCCAATCCGCACCATAAATATTTGGAATTGGCCGTGGCCCGTAAGGACCTGGACCAAAAAGTACGTAAGTAGACCGCGGCCAGGCTTGTCATACCAACGTCGAGGTCCGGTATAAGCGACCGGGTACAGTGAAGACGAGAACCCTGCGGCAAGTCAAGGTGGCTCACCCTAAGGTGGACGTCGGCAACGGTCTCAGGAAGCCGCCCAAAGCCAGGCAAGTCCATAGCAGTGATCAAGTTGGTAGGCTCGACCCATGCTGCGGCGGTGAGACGGATGTACTCCGTACCAGGTGACACTAATGTCACGCCACTGCCAGGCCACCGTCTTCGGACCAAACGAGTTTTACACAGAGCAAAACGCGCGGCGCACCATATGACAAACACCAGGGGCCTACCGAGACGCATGCCGGCAAACTCACTCTCAAGCAGGTATACGGGTGCCTCCGCATTGGGGGCTCTAAAGAAGGTTCTGAAACGGGCGGGTGAGGAGACTATGAAGACCCCTAAAACAAGGGGATTTGTGTTCCTGATCCTCCTGGATGTCAAAAATGCCTTCAACACAATGAATTGGAAAGTAATTGTGGAGGCGATGAAGAGGAAGGGCTTTTCCCTCTACCTCTGTCGAACGATTTCATCCTACCTGGATGACAGAGGCTTAGTTGCAGGGGGCAGGAGTACGAGGTTACTGCCGGAGTCCCACAGGGCTCGATTCTAGGACCCGTGCTCTGGAACATAGCTTACGGCGGGGTGCTTCGAGATCCGAGGTCTCCCGTATGGGGTGGAGACGTAGGCGTACGCCGATGACCTTGCACTCATGATAACGGCCAGGAGCGAAAGAGCCCTGGAGAGCGCCGCCAATGAGGCCTTGTCAATGGTGTCCGAGTGGATGGAGTCTCATCACTTGAAACTGGCGCCCGACAAGACGGAGGCGATGTACCTAACAGGCAGAAAGAAAACGACCGGCATTAACCTCGTGATGGCGGGCCACCCGATAGAAATCAGGAAAGAAGGTAAAGTACCTGGGGGTCATGCTAGACACTGGACTGACCGGATCGGCACACGGCGAAAAGGCACAAGGTAACCTGGGCGGGCATGCTAGGTCGGTGGGGTGGCGAAAAGAAGGTCCCTCGGGGCGACACGCGCTAACGACACCCCGTCTGGCGAACAGGCAATGCAGGGGGAAAATAGGGGGACTAGTTGCCCAAGCAGCTGGCATCAGGTAATCCAGATCAACAGTTTCGACCGAAGCTCTCCTGGTCCTAGCCAAGATGCTGCCATGGAATCTCCTAGTTGCTGAACGAAGTAAATGTATCTAGACGAAGGTCTGGATCTCACCAGGGCCAGGAGTGCCACCATATCAGGCCTGGCATGAGGAATGGGCGCAGGTAAGACCCGGTGTGACCACAGGGAGCTGGACCAAGAGTCTGATACCGGACCTCAGGGTATGGTATGACCGCCGACACGGGGAGCTTTTCTACTGAACGACTCAGGTTCTGACCGGACACGACCAGTTCCAGAGCTACATGTCAAGGATCAAGAAAGCCATCAGCGATATTTGCGTACTGTGCGACCCGGGAGAAACGGACAACGTAGAGCATACTGTTCTGCGGTGTGATGCTCATCAGGGAAGCACGGGACGCAGCACTAACCGCCGTGAGAGGCCGACCCATCAAGGAGGTGGTCGCCCACATGATGACTTCGGCGGAGGCATGGAGGGAGGCGACGAACTTGTTCGACGCCGTTTTGACACTCAAGACAGCCAAGGAAACGGCCAGGCGGGAGTGGTTTGAGCGGGTCTCTCGGGAGAGTGGTCGAGACGAGGGAGGGGGGAGGGGGTGGGGAGCAGCCAGGCCCTCATGGTCTCGACGCACCCTCACAGGACGGATTACAAAATGGCATCCCCCTATCCATCCGCAGGTAGACATGCGGGATGATAGTCAGGGATAGAGCTGATTAAAGGAGAACGGCAGAGACGCCTCTCTCACGGCTTCGATGTAATGCCAACGTAATATCGAGCCTGGGGGGGGGGGGGGGGGTGGGAGGAATCCGGGTTTAGTGCGTTTGCGAGTCTCTCACTAGTCACGCAGGCTACTAGTGGCGCATGTGCATCATGCATTCCCAAAACCTCCCAGAAAAAAAAAGGTATACGGGTGCCTTCATCTACCCATGGGTTGCAATCTAGATCCAAAGCAACGCGTCGCGCACAGAAACATACCGTTCATATTTTAACTCGTCGGCATAGTAAGTACTAACCTGAACGCAGTGTGTCTGGACGCTTCGCTCGGGAATGGTTTAAGTCGTCGTTAGGACTGAAAACTGGCTCGTACATAAACCGTGCCAACCGGCAACCCAGTAGCGCGGCCAAATTTGGCTTCGCCGCTCACGTTTGAACCCATGTTTGGCCTAGCCCATAGGCAGAACACAGAACGTGTGGGTGAACCCTTGGACAAGTAGTAACGAGGCTTCGTAATGATCATACTGATGGACAAGGGCAACCGACAACACCAGATAGGTTCTTAGCGTAGAATTGCCAAAAAAAGTTGATGCAGTAAGTTTCTGTCAGTGATTCTGACTGCACAACACTCTCAGTTCTTGGAGGACCGGCGCGCTATTCCGCATCAATGACACGGCTTCCATTTAGGAAGGTCTACCCTCATGGCATGCAGGATTTTGTTTATAAACACTGCGGGCAGTCAAAGAGGCCATAAGTGATAAACGAAGCGTGCAGTATTCGTCGAGGCGCAAATTCTTCACAAGCCGCAGACGAAACAGAACCTCAGTGCACATTCTCATATTGATAAATAGCGCATTTTCGTACAACCCGTGGAGCAGCGCTACTGAGGGCTTCTTCTTGCCTGAAATACTATGCAACTGTTTTAGGATTGGAGACTAATCTGTCGAATACCAAGGCGATGAGGTTTCGTGAGGCTGGTCTTGTCTATCGTAATAATTAAAAACAGCAGTTTTAATTTTTTTAGCCGTTTTGTATACGCCAACAACTTATTCACTTCGGTCTTTACTTAAAATCTTCGAGAACTTGCTTCACATGGAACAGGAAAGGCTTAGTGGCGAAACGTGCGATCAAATAACCATCAAATAAAATAGATATTTGAGAGGTTTGTAGGAATTCAAATTTGTACTCGTAATTGGCTAGTATACCTCTTGGCCAACACGCCGCTCTTCGTCGAATATTTAACTCTCTGTTAAGATAATCGAATATCGAATATTTGACTCTTTGTTAATATAATATCTGGCTAACAACGAACAATAACGAATTACATTTTTGCCACCTTTGCCGTTGAGCCAACAAATAAAACAGGACAGTATGTGGTAGGGTACCTGCCGCACTACTTTGAACATCACCTACATATGCATCTATCGTGAGGCTGTCAATAAAGACTCCCTTCCAAAAAGTTAACAATTCGTTTTCTCTTAGTATTTGGCAGTCCCAAGATAATTTCGAGGAAAAGTAACCGAAACTAAGTTAATGGTCCCAGGCTCTCAATTCCAGTTCATCCATAAAGCTGCATACTTTCACTATTGCCTATCTAACCCTGTTTCCTCCAAAATATTGTCAACAATCTTGTCTGCGTACATTATAGCGTTTGGCCATTCCCTTGACCAGTCCTTTATTAACTGTTCAAGTATTTTTTAAGTAAGTGCAACATCATTCTTCTTCTTTTTCTTCAGTCCTCCTGAGACGTCTGAACAACAAACGTTTAATTGCACAGTAGTCTGGAATAGTAATGAAATAGCTACGGTTTTAATGTACTAATTCTTTAAATGTACCCGACATAGATAGTTGGCAAAGAAAATTATTTGCAATAATAATAATATACAGTTGCAAATACTTACAAGCATTTACGATTAGTACGCAGAGTTTCTCCATCGTTAGCTACCTTACTCGTGTATCGTTGTCGATAGATGGCACGTGATGTAATCAAAATACAAGCAAATGTTTATATCGTAGCAGAGTTATACAATATATATATATATATATATATATATATATATATATATATAGTGATGTAAGCAACAACCGGCTAATGCAGGTAAAAACAAACGTATACACGCTTGCATTTTTAATTGACATTCGGCGTGTTTAGCAAGGCTTAGTTAATGACGCAAAACGGCTGCTTTTTCTCTCGTACCACACGAAGACGGTGTCAGGTGTGCGTTCGTCAGCTCGCTGGTTAGTTAGCGGAATTTAGTCTCTCGATGTCCAGCGGTCATTAGGGATAAGTCGGTCGTAACTCGGAATGACTGGCGCTTACTCTTTCGCTAAGTTCATTCCCGTGCTGTACAGCAGCAGCAGAAGCAGTCCGACGTATGCACGACGTATCCAAAATGGATGAAGGGGCGCGCGTTTCATACAGATGTTGCTGTTGCTCCGTCAGACATGGCCCGCTGGCCCCAACAGGCGGAAAGCCCCCTATGTCTTGATCTCTCGATCTCTCTTTTTATCCCTCTCTCTACTTTGTTTGATGTTACGGCGGTGTAAGTCATGCCAGTCACAAGCGTCGAGCGTCGCCTAGTGTACTGGTAAATGCTGCTGTTGCCGATGGTATCATCGTTGTTGTTGTTGTTGTTGCTGCTGCTGCTGTTGCTGTCCTGGAGGTCGCAGAGGGTGTCGTTGTTGTTGTCGTACATCGTAAGAACACCATCGTTTCCGCTACATAAACCGCTACTATTCGTGACAGTGCGACACAAGCCTCGGCGGTAAGCTAAGGGAGAGCTCAAGGCCCCGTCGGGTCTTCCCTGAGCCCCTGTTACTGCAACGACGCCGACGCTCAGCTTGTCGCTTTTCTCCGTCTTCTTCCTCCTTCTCCTCCCCCCCCCCCTTCATCCTCTATATCCCGCGGGCCGTCGGTCGGAGGTTGAATCGGCGAGAGACCAGGGGGAAACTTGCCTCCGTTGCCCCCGCCGCCCGCGCCCCCCTCCCCTGACCGACCCTAGCGACGTAAAGTGTATGCGGCTTTGCGCTGTTGCTGTTGCCGTTGTTCGTCGTTGGAGACGGAGACGCGCTTAAAGCCAGCGAATGCATTCTCTGCCCCCTGCTTCTTAAAAGTTAGCGCCGCTGTTCCTGCTCATTTTTGCTTCGTTTCTCTTCTGACTACCTCCTCGTGTTCTGTACGCTGTTCGAACCGCAGTTCGAACAGCGTAGTGTACGCAGCCAGCCAGCTAGACAGATATACGGATGGGCGGGCTGATTGGGGGGCAAGCGGGCGGTCGGAGGGCCGGCACATCCCTCGCTCGCGCACGCGTGCATGTAGCGTGCCCGTGTACGCTCGTGCGGGAATTCCAGTCGTCAGAGGAATCCCGTCGCATCGTCGACGTTGCCACGAGCAAGTCGAAGGCACGAACTCGGAGCGAGGAGAGAATTGAAAGTAGATAGAAATACGGAAAGAGCAAGAGAAAGGGAGTTAGGGGGTGAGAGAGAGAGGGAGCGCAGCGTACGAACGAAATAAGACATTGTGGGTCAGCAAGAGCGATGCCAGGATCCCTGGAAAGCAATGGAGAGAAGAGCACAGACAAAGGAGAGATAAGAAGAAAAAGCGAAAGAGAGTGAAACCCGGAACGAGACTTAGTTGCCCACGAGCAGCAATTGCAAGAAAGTTCCTCCTTGACTGCTGCTCGACTCGGCCGCCGACATGTGGGCGACGCGTACTCCTTTAGGGGAAAATGGATTTGCAATTTTAGGAAAGACGACGACGACGACGACGAAGAAAAAGAAGAAGAGGAACAAGACGACGATGACGACGACGACAACAACAACAACGTAAACGACGGCGTTGCACGAAACAGATAGAGAAGAGGGCAGAAGGGAGAAGTTAAAGCCCCAAGCACCCCATAGAGAAGGAGAGGCCCAAGAGAGAAAGAGAGTTTGGTGGGAAGGGTTTTGGCTGCTTTCGACAGAGCGGCTAGAGCGGCCAGCTCGAGGAGCCCAAGTCGACCAAACTGCTCCGGAAACAGTCGCGTTTACTGTTCCGCTTGCCGTTTCCGTTATTGCGTCCGTCGGCGCCGACGATGACGATCACGTGTTACAATGATGACTGCGGCGGCGGCGGTGACGTACCAACCAACCGCCGCCGCCGCGGTGACTACTATTTTTCGAGCAGCATTTTCCACGCTATCTATGTCTATTTGAAGTTATGCCGCGAGTTGAAAACAGACCGACGCAGAGGAAGCGCCTATGTCCCAGCAAGCCACGTACAGCACTGTTCGTTGGGCCAGCTAAAGCTGAGCTGCAGACGACAAAATGTTAACCTTTCGGCGCTGTTTCCTACAAAGCACACAGAAAGCAGCTCACGCTGCAGAGCCGGAATACGCGCAAAGTACGCGCGCTGTGTAGAGAGAAATGCCAGGAAATGTCGTCGTGAGTCGTAAAAGGTAGTGCTAGGTGAGACAGGTACTCCGGGCTTCTTACAGTCTTCACACTACAGACAGTAGTCGTGCATCATCGGGATGCTGTGCACGCGCGTATCATGCAAAGATCATCACCGGCCATCCTTCGCGCCCTCCACCTATCTGGCATCACTGACCACCTGAGAAGGCCTTATGACATACGACGGTTATCCTGTACTTAATATAATGCAGCCGCTTCGAGCAGCGGCATCACTGACATACCCAAATTAACTGACTGCCGAGCTTTTAAAAGTGTCGACATGTGCGCTCCTCTTAGGTTTCTCAGTAGTGCTCAACGTTTGAAAAGCGTGCTACAGGAAAGAAAGACGTCATATATATGGCAAGGGCGCTGCCATGTTTAGCTTTTACCTTTGCTGCCTCTATGACTTACAATTAATATATATATATATATAGTATATATATATTCCGTGATTTATTTACACACCAGATTGGGTAAAATATACAATAGTACGATCGATATCACTACAGTCTCGTAATGATATTAATATAAAAATCATTCAGTGCCAGCTTTGTTAGAGAGGGGATTGCATTACACTCACTGCCATGATATCTTACACATATACCATAACAATATTTACAAACACATGTGTCACAGGGTTCATGGCAAGCGTCTTTCTGACAGTAGAAGGTGATGAAAACCGTGCACAGCAAAGCGGGTGGTCATGTGCCTGTTTGTCCTGCTCGTGCCCTGCCATTCTGACCTAACCATTGCATCTGTCATACAAAAATGTGGATCGATCTCTGCCGTTTTCTCTTCATATCGCCGTATGAACTCGCTGTATGCAGGGGTGTCTGGAAGCGCAAACTGTTTTTGACCTGTTCCACGAATAGGGAAGCATCGCACAGCAAATACGTGAGGCGGTTGTATGCTGACGTATGTAACCTAGTACCCGCTTCAAATAAGCTGGTTTCACACGATCGAGAGCACCAAGTTGAGTCGAGCTTAGTATTTGCCCATACAAGCTGGATCCCGTATGATGCAATTGGCGCTATTTTCATATCAAATAGAGCTAGCGCTGCCTTAATCGAGAGCATCTGGGGCTTCTTAAGGGTTGTCGCCGCAATCAAGGCTTTTTGAGACCTCTCCTCTATATGTGCAGCGAAGGCCTTGGCTGAGGGGGTCACTGTGATACCGAGATATGTGAACTTATTTACATAGTTCAGGTCTTGTCCATTTAACCTAAGTGTATCGGTCACAACCAGCCTGCCCGCGTGCCTGAACTTCATAGCTTCTGTCTTCTGCATATTTATTTCAAGGCCTACTACGTTCACGTATGCCGACAAAGTGGCCAGCGCCTGTTGCAGATGGTATCTGCTGCTACTGTAGAGTACTAGATCGTCGGCATACATAATTATCTTGACAGCTGGGTGTCGGGTCTGTAAACGTGTTAGTAAACAAAAAAGCAAAGGGCTGAGATTATCGCCTTGGGCAAAGCCTGTCGTTTGTTCTATGCTTGGGTGCTTCCGCTACACCGTCGTCCAAGATGATCTGATTGGATTGTAGCACGTCCTTCATCAATGTCAGCATCCGTATTGGGACCCCGATTTCGGCGAGTTTAAGCAGGACTCGAGTTCTTGAGCCTGAATCAAACGCGGCTCGGAAATCCACAAATACGCTGTATAAAAACAGTCCCTTTCGTGACAGGGTTTGCTCTATATCTGCAAGGAGGATTGCACATGCAGTTAGTGTTGACCTCTGCGCACGAAAGCCCTGTAATGCCTTTTTGTATTCGACGAACGACGTTAGGCGAACGGCTAGGAGGCTTGCGCAGCTAGAAGAGGGCTCGGTCCGCGGTCCCTTGCCCTTTGGAATAAGTGCCATAACGCACTGTCTCCACGCTGATGGTAGTCGACCGTTGTAAATGCACCTATAAAAAAGCGCGGCCCAGTGTGCGGTCATTGTGGCTGCCTGCTGCAGATGCTCATTACAGATGCCATCTGACCCAGGTGCTTTGTTTTCTCGGGAGTTAACGCAGTGCCTCCGCCACTTCTTGGACGGTGAAGTATTCGTCCAGTTGAGTTCTCCATTTCAGATCCTCTTCTGACCAGACCGACATGAGAGTAGGCACTGCCCTTGGCACTGTGTCATGTGAGCTGAGGATCGATCTAAGGTGGCCATATCGCTTTCACTTGGACATGCAGACCTCCCCTCCGAGGTGTTACGGAGCCACAAATATGGATTTTGTTCGGTCTTCTGAAGCAGTCGAGTCTCCAGTTGTTGCTCGTGTTGCCTTTTAGCATTCTGCAGAGTTCGTCGGTAAATGGACCTCGTCGTTGCCAATAGAAGTCTCATTTCCGGCCTTATGCGTTCCAGCACCTTTGCTTGGTAGTGAATGGCCTTCGCTTGGTTACATTCCGGAGTCCACCAACTCCTTCCTCTTTCTCATTTCACATGCTCTGCGCATGCTTTGAGTGCTCGGGTGAGCAGTTCATTGTATCTTTCTACATCTTGCTCTGCTCTTTCAATGCCGAGAACTTCTACGGCTTCTTGTAGGCGGTCTGCTTTAAGTGCTCTCGACAGAGGTTTCCGTTTGTGCTGTCGCTCGTGGCGGGCTAGGGACCGTGATATCTAGACCAACGGGTTTATGCACCGTCAGGTCCGCCCCTTCTCTCATTTGGTGATCTATTCCCACAAAACACACATTTCGTTTCGGCATATTTGTAGCAAATAAATCTATAGTTGATTTACCCAATGCACCTTCAAATGTTGACAAACCTGGGTCATTCGCCAGCCAGAAGCCCATATCCGACAGTGTTTCGGTGAGTGCTTCAGTCCTCGCGTCCGTGGGTCTGTCGAGTCTTGCGTTCATATCTCCCACAATCACCGTGGGGTGAGCACGGTCTACCTGTTGTGCGCACTTCGTAATTTTCTCTATTAGTGTAACGTGTCCTCAACTGCTGTTAGCTTCACATACATGGCGATCAAATTCAGTCTTCGACCTTCCATAACCACGCAGTTGTCTTCTGACAGAAGTAGTTTCATGTCTCCTAGTCGGCTATTGTAGAAAACTGACACACCTCCACTGGGACGGCCCAAAGAACTAGATCGAGAAGCGAGACAGTGCGCTGCATAAAATCCTTGGACTTTGGGGGGCGTCAGACACCACGTCTCCGTGAGCACCAGAGCGTCGATTCCGTTCAACGCTGAAGTGGGCATGAGACCTAACGATTGGTCAGGACCTTCGCAGTTCCACTGAAAAATTCTCAGTGTGTCCGTTGGCGACCCACTAAGTTCAATAGGTCTGCTACCGTTTGAATTTTTATATTTCATATAAATGAATTTTATATATATCATATAAAATAAAACATATCGTATAGTTTCGGCTTCTGCGGTAGCCGGGTGTACTGGCGTAGTTCGTGATTCGTCGCGATCGGTCTGTTGGCCCAACGCCCTTCCAAACGGGGGTTGCGGGCGTTCTTGTGTCCGATATTTGTCATTTTGCGGGCGCTGTTCGCAGGTACGTGTGTCCATTCTTGTCGGCGGGGTCTTTCGTTGGCAGTTCTCAGTCCCGTCTGTGGCCACTTGCTGGACGTCAGCGTTGCGTTTTTCGCCGGGGGCGTGTGTTTCTTCGGCTCGCCTCCGGTCGCCTCCCCCTCGGCACGCTTTTCGGGCGTGAATTTCAGGCTTAAAAAACCGGTTGTCCTTTCGACAGATCGCCTTTGCAACGGCGTCAGTTACCTCTGGTATCCCTTTGTACGAATATACGTTCCGATGAACCATACGGCGGTGCACATGTTGCATTGGGATGATATCGATGTTCAGATCCTCTTTGCGATGCGATTAGGGTGTCGTTTGCTTCTTTGCAGTCAATGCTGAACTGAGGAACAGTGACGATGGTTAGCCTCGACTCGCTCTTCTGTTCACGCACCTTTGTTGAGAACGCTGCCACTGCTTTGAGAAATGCATATTTTCTGAACTCAACACAATCGTCAAAGCCACAGTGGAGGATAATGTTGGTAGGGCCCACACGGATCAAGTAACACTTTGTCAGCCTCGTTTAGCACAGAGACAATGTCAGCTTTTCCGGCGCTACGCATGATTACGGCTGCCTTCCTTGGCAACTAGGCTCATTATGTTCCTCTTAATTGATTTGATCGAGTGATCTCCCACGATTAGCACGCACTTCGTCTGACGTTGGAGTTGTTGTTTCTGCTGATGATGTGTTCGTGCTAGTTGGCCATCGCCTCGCTCGACGTCCATCTCTGACATCTCCAAGGTTTGGGCTATGCTGACTGTATTGGCGTGTTGTGCTTTGTACGCCGTAAACTCGCACTCGAGAGTACGAACTCTCTTGAAAAGCCACCACATCGTGTTGAAGAACTCGGCAGTTCCATACGGCGCCGGGATATTCGCTCGGTTGCTGTTCATCCGTTGTTTTACACGTCGGGTGGAACATTCGTTGGCAATGCCCGCACTGGAGAGCGATTGCTCCCATTGGACTTGCACATCTACAATACAGGCGTTCCATTACGCACTGGCTATTTGACTGCGCGGTTATCACCTGGTCTTTGCTCAGCTGAGAGACTTCGCCAGTCCCATGTGCCGGTCTGTCAGTCAGCTGCGCGGGTGCAGGTTTGAATGTCGCCTGGTCTGTTGCTGTCGATCTCTCCTGCGCTATTTTGGCGCGGGTTGATATCGGCTGTTCCGCTACTGAGTCTGCCGTTCTCTTCCGTCCACCAGTGCCACTGTTGTTAACGCTCGGAACCGAAGTTGCACCGGTGCGAGTTCGAGATGGTGATTGTAGGATGGGAGTCCTTTGTACGAGTTTCGCACTGATTGCCTGGGATTCCCGCGTCGCTCTCGTCGTGCTCGGGCTCACCATGAGTACTACTGTGCACTTCATTCGGGTCTTCGACCCCACTGTCACCACTGACAAGACAATTATCGGGAGCGCAAAGTTCGTGCGACTTGTTTCGAACAGTTGCAGCAGACGATATGTATATATATATATTTCAAGTTTATTCACCATAAATTGGTAGTATATTACAAAAGTTCACATATCATTATGTAGGCTAATAATTCGTAAACAGTGCTTGTAGTGACGGTGTTTCGATAAGCGAGCAATTTGTAAAAAGACAAATAAGCACATTGTTATAGGGGGTGACTTTAATTGCGACCTATTAAAAGATAACGCACGAAGCGCAGCTTTTATATCAGGAATGCATGAGCTTGGATTGCAAATTGAAAACAACAAACATGAGGCTACGTACGCCAGCTGGAATGGAAAAAGTGCCGTTGATGTAGTTTTAACTTCAGCACAGCAGCCACAATCAATAATCAGCGAGATGCATTCAACACACTCAGCACATCGAAAACACTATAAAATAACGTTCCATTTGCACCGATTCAACAAGCCCGGTGTACCCTCAGCACATACCCTCAGCCGCTCCCTGAACCCCCAGAAATTACAGCAAACACTACAACTCATTCAGCCAACAGACTATATCAATGTAACTGATAGAGCTATCCGGTGGGCAATCCAGATTTCATGCGTAAGGAAACCGTTATACAGACCAACTACACACAAACCATGGTTTGATGAACAGTGCAAAGCCATAAAGTACACTATTTGCAGTCACACGGATTTTAGTCCGGAGGGATTACAACGACTCAGCTGGTATGAAACAAAATTTTAAAAAGATTAAACAAATAAAGAAACAAGCATATGACATAATTCAGCGTGTGACACGCGTGCAACAAAACGCTACAAAACCTCCCAAGACGATCCACTCCACTAATTCATTAATCAATGATAATGAGTGGATACTTCATTTTTCGCGCCTATACGGTGGTGACCTTCTACTACCTCCGAGGGAGAGTATCTGTGATTACCGAGCATTTACAGACGAAGAGGTCGCCAATTTAATCAAAATCCAAACTATAATGGTAAATCTGCGGGTCCCGACCAAATTGTGTATGAACATATTAAAGCAAATATACGTTTTCTGTGCCCGTCATTAACCAGATTGTACAATGGATGTCTACGCAGCGGCAAAATACCGGAAGAATGGAGAAAAAGTTTCCTGCAGCCAATTTACAAAAAGAAGGGTGAAGCAACCGACCCATCCAACTACCGCGGAATTGCACTTATTAGCGTCGTTTATAAAATTTTAACTTCACTTGTTGTCGAACGCTTTTATGACGCCATAGGTCCAGATCTACCATGTGAACAACATGGATTCTTAAGAGGGCGATCTACGTCGGATGCCGTTGTCTTTATTTTAGAACACGTAAAGACCCGCCAAGATAAAAAAAAAAGAGATGACATATGCCGCTTTTATCGATTTTAGGACTGCATTTAACTGCGTTAGAAGAGACAAACTTTTTAAAGTACTTCAAACCCGATATTCTATAGAGGGAACTATGTATAATCTAATATGTGGCATGCTGCAAGCGAACGAATTATTGTTATTAAAAAAGGCCAGTAGCACAGAAAACTGGAGTTATCCAGGGTGATTCCGCAGGCCCATTCCTCTTTATATTGTATATAGCTGGCTTAGCGGACGCCCTCAGAAATGTAAAAGCAATACATGCATTTTATGCTGACGACTTAGTGGTGCTTGCAAAAACACGAAATTACTTGCAGTTTTATCTCCAGGAAGCCTCAGATTGGTGCCAAGAACACTAATTGACAATCAGCATAGCCAAAACAAAAATACTACGATTTAGTAAAGGCGGATCACAGGATCTGCAGGTACGCTGCAGATGACCGGTGCATCAAGATAGGGGGAGTAAATGTTGAACTCGTTAATCACTTTTGTTATCTGGGGATAACAGTGACTTCCCGGCTGTCATTCAGCAGACATATAGAGGAAATGCGTAGCAAGGCTACGGCGGCCATGATTTTAGTGGGAGACGTTACTGACATAGACCTAAAAATCGCGCTAAATGTATTTAGAATAAAAATTGGTCCTATAGTAAGATACTGTCTTCTCGCAATTGCCCCTTATTTCACAATATCGGACCTTAAAAACATAGATAAAATAAAATCTTATTTCGTAAAGCGCACTTTAGGCTTGCCAAAGAACGCATCGGCCACGCTCGCACTAAAACTATGCCACGAACGCACACGAGTAGAGGATTTAGTACTGGACAAGATACCGTTCAGTACACAAATCTTACAAGCCTACAGAGAATTTAGAGAAACCCGCGACATGGCATTTGTAATGTGTCTCTATGTCGAGGGTCCTGCTTTTTGCAGCAATACGTGGAAACTGTCATCACAGAAAAATAGATCTATTATATGCCGAACAACATGGCATGGCTAGCACCACCTTTTGTGCTTAAGAGGAAATTGTTATGAAATTGAGGAATGCGTATGTTAATATTGTGGCGAGTGCAATATCGGACGATACCACATACTCACTTGCTCGTTCATCGAAACACCGTCACTACAAGCACGATATTATATATATATATATATATATATATAACATTTGCACTCTCTCACAGGATCGATTACAATCACTACAAAAATTGCATACATATTCATCAATGTCGCAGCAACCTCCTTTTAGACGTAAAGAGTGATGGAAATTGTCCCAAGGAACTTTACAGAGTGTAGCTTGCTTTTTATGTTGTACTCTAGTCCATCGCATTGTATTAAACATCTACTAAACTAACACTTTTAAGACTTTTTAGTATTTTTCTGTATCGGACACGGAATATTTCGGCCTTCTCTAGAGAGGTAGTACGTGTCTAGTGCCGTCTTATTAATGCAGCTTCGATGTAATGCCAAAGTAATACCGAGCGTGGGGGGGTGGGGAGGAATCCGGGTTTAGTGGGTTTGCGAGTCTCACACTAGTCACGCAGGCTGCTAGTGGCGCATGTGCATCATGCATTCCCGAAACCTCCCAGAACAAAAAAAAAAAAATGCATGCCTCTTAGTCTTGGGTCTTCGGTCAAAGTGTTCTCTTGACACAATTGCATGACAAATGTTGTTGACACGTTCTGTGATCCTTCGAGAAAAATGCACGTCCACAACCATCGAATATAGCGTCTAATAAGTGGCTCGGGGTAAAAATAGCATAATTTGCACTAGGCAGGAGAGTATATACAATAAATGTTATTTTATTGAAAAATAAGTATTGCTACAACTAGGTCCACATCCTGGTTCTTTCCCGAACAGCATCTTTCGCAGATTTCCCTTGAAAATAAGATATCATGATTATTAATATACCTACACAAAATCTTTCACGGACGTATATATATATATATATATATATATATATATATATATATTATTTTGTAAGTCAGAGAGGCAACAAAGTTAAAAGCTACCCATGGCAGCGCCCTTACCAGATATATGACGTCTTTCTTTCCTGTAGCATGTTTTTCATACGTTGAGTGCTACTGAGAAATCTAAGAAGAGCGCACATGTCGACACTTAAAAAAAAAAAATATATATATATATATATATATATATATATATATATATATCAAAGATGCTGTTCGGCAAAGAACCAGGAGGTGGACCTAGCTGTAGCAACACTCATTTTTTTAATAAATAACATTTACTGTAAATACTTTACTGCCTGGTGCAAATTATATATATATATATATATATATATATATATCAGATCTCCGCCCAATCAAGCGGGTGGACTCTTAGGTATCATTTCGATGAGTGACAGTGCCAATACCAATGTTGATGTGGCTGACCGGACATACTTTTACATAGTGTATTATTGCGAAAGAATAGTTCTTTTCGTTAAAAAACTGAACAAAACGGCGTGTTCAGAATAAAAGCCTACTTTGCCTAAAGCCATCCAAGCACAGCATAAGAATCGAACTAAGCCGACGTTCCTGGCGAAAACTCCCGCCTGCAAGCAACCTAAGGCTACTCAGCATGTTTTAGAATTATTTTTAAACACTGTTATATGCCAACTCTAGTAGTTCGGCCTATTTTCTGATGTCGAAAACAAAAGTATGTTGAGTCCTTGTCTCTCGTAAATCCTTTATTGTCTTGCTTTAGACACTCGGTCATAAGTACCCCAACAGTTCTGTGCTTCCGATACCTAGTAATACTAATGATATGGCTTCCATATAAGTTTGTTTTACCATTAGTACGAATAAGGATATTAATACCGTGCAACTACCCAAAAACCATGCGGCCTCTTCAGCTTTTTGCTAATTCCGCCTATAACTCTGCTGCATTTCAGTTACTTAAACTATTTTTCCTCTACCCATTCACCAATTCTGTAGCGCAGACGTTTTCGTAAATGGCAGAGCAGCCCGTCCACTAGGCATAGCCTGTCATTAGATGGCATGCTGCTATACTGCGAATTTCCCTTTACGACAAGAAACGGTACCACTCATATCAGCCAAGCAATTCCTCGTTTCATCCAAAGTACACTAGTTAAATAAATATCCGCGCAGTATTCCCATGTCAGTATTCCTCCACATATTTTAAAATATTGCCTGCTATCCAGTCCAGATGTGTGTGTGGTGTGTGTTTTTGAAATGATTGCTAGAAGGTATCGTACCTGTCACGCGTCGTGCGTTTATCGAAATCGCTACCGGCTTCTCTGTGTGCTGCTTCCGTTTGCAGCGACTCCTACGTACTCGCGCCATAGCACATTTTCGAAGCATTGCGTATGACATGGATCTGTTCACTAACTTCATAAAATTAATTGACTTGATAGATTTTTAGCTTCTATATAGATTTTGACACCTAAGTGACACCTATCAGGTGGTCTATCGAATGCAGCGGTCTATCGAATTTCATTCATATGCATTTCTGCACTGTCGTGTAAGCCGTAGCGTTACAGAGATTAAAATCGACTGCTGCTCCTGCCTAAGTGTTAACCGACTTGTGCATATTATCGTGACGTTGTTCAGGGCAACTATCTTGTGAGCAGGCTCATGTTCCCTGCTATCCCTGGCGCTGTCTGTGCTCTCACTTGATCTTGATCTACATATATTTGATCATTGTCATTTCTAATCGCCTTCCGACGGCCTCTTCTGGCCCTTTCAATCGGCGTCCTGGTGCACTCTTCTTCTTTAATGACAGGAAAGGAAGCTGTTTGCTCTTTTTCGCTCGCTAATTCGTGACCTGCACGTTGTTCCGATTGTCTCTAACTCGTACAGATCCTCTCCCTTCTACAGAAACTACGCAACGTAGATGAGATATAAAACAAGCGCGGCTCGTAGAGCTTTGACGCCTGACGGTTACCAGCAGAGTTTTCTGCTGCCCTGTTTAGAGTTGCCGACTTGGCTATTTTCGCATTTTGGCTCGCTTCTCTTTGTGCGTATCCTGCTTGCGCTCACGAGTTCCTCTGCAGACTGGAAGGCATTGTAGTCGCGTTTAGGTGTCAGTTCTCTTACCCTACACAAGTCTAAATCAATGATATACCAGGTCCCGGATGACCCGGGGCACATGTCTAATAACTCTCACAGTAGTTCGTTATTATATACAAACTTCTCGTATAATCACCGTCTTAGTGATAACAGTAATACTTTTATTGTCATAAGCATACCATTATGGGGATCAAAAACAGTTTCTACGGGATCTTTGGAAGCCTTGCGGCTGACGGAAGAGACCCTTCTACGGCCGCAGCGTTGCCGCGCTGAACCTCGATTGATATGCGCTGCAACAGGTATTTGCTAGCTCAGGGTCCTAAGTTGCAGCGATGACTTTCCGGCCCAGTTCCTTAATAAATTGTATAGACTCCGGTCCGATCAGTGTAAAGGTCTCTATGGCGATCGGCTGAACTATAAATTGCGACGCTAGTTCTTGGTATTTCGTCACGTTTCGGTTCTCTGCGAGCCGGGCGCCTGCACCTACCTCACGGCTTGTGTTTTAAACGTAGCTTCTGGCCAGCGTACATGACACTGTAACATCCCACACGAGGAGACGACCACGAGCCCAGGGGGTGAGGGTTTTGTTGTCTGGCCTCAGCTGGCTATTCCGACTAAGACCGACAGGCTCCTTCACTGCCGGAATGTGGGCCGAGTGAAGAGCGCGAAAGATAACGTCCGTTTGACTCGCGAGTGACGTGAGTGGCGACCAGCGCTATAGGACACGACAGGCGTGTTCACCCGTGGCGCTTACTGGTGCTTCTGGCATAATTGCATGGGGGTGAGCAAACTATACCTCTCACCGTCCCTAATATGTTTCGTCTAGTAATAGATATATATATAAGACATATATATATATATAATATCTATCTAATATAATATTATATCGATATACAATATATATATATATATATATCTATATAATATCTACTATATATATATATTATATATTATATATACTTATATATATATTATATACATTAATTAATCGTAACTAACTCAAGCTAAACAAACGCCATGCTTTGCAACAAAGATATTATAGACTGAGTATCGGTGGGTCGATCGATATTCCAGTCGGGTTCAACGTATATCTACACTTGTACGTTGAAATTGACTGGAATATCGTAAAGACATCTTTATTAGCATTGTCATAATTGCCATCGTGGGAGTTAGTAGTAGTAAGACAATTAATTGGACAAAAGTTGTTCCGCCTTGGCATCGCTGACAACATCGAGGTTGTCATCACCAGTTACGGCTCTGGCCAGTCGCCCGTTGTGTTAGTACGAAGTCATTAGCACGGGGCTAAAATGAATATACGCACATGAAAAACGGATGGCAGCAGGGGTTGCTTTTGACGATCAGTGGACGGGACGTGGACTTGCCGCCACTACCGCTAAAAAGGTAATTTACGCTTTAATTTGAGAATCCAATATAAACACAATTAAATAGCCGCATATACTTGCTAGCACACAGCGATCGTAAAGTGGCAAGATCTGGTATATGCAGAGGGTTCATTTACAAGGTAGCTAGATTTACTGCGGAAAATTTAAAGCTGGTCGGCCAAATTCAAAGCGGGCGAAACTTCAGCAACAGATGGGCCTCTCAACCAAATGTGCATTTTAATCTATCGCGTGCCACAAAAAGGCCACCTCTCTCCCTCCCTCCCCCCTCTCTCTCTATCTCTCTCTCTCTCTATATATATATATATATATATATATATATATATATATACAGGGTGTTTGGAAATGTTTTTCCAGTCTAGTGCGGAATTGTAGAGCTCGTTAAAGCAAATATTTTTCCAATGGAACATGGTCTCTGAGAAGTCTCGTTTCCGAGTGAGAGTAAAATTACCTCAATTTGTGACACTGGTGTTTTTGCCCGACAAAGGAGCACAAAATGTGCGGTTGCGAGACAACCAGTCCTCCTATACAGAAACTAAGCACACCGTCGTGTTCGTGAAAATTCTGCTTCTTCCGAAGAACGTGTAAGGCTTGTCAGAAGATACGACACGGTCGTTTAGAAGAGAATTTGCGAAAAATGAAGTTCATTATTAACTTTCACACCAAATACCTCAAAATCATTACCCTACGACTACTCACGGCGCTCAAAACTAACTCGTTCAGGCAAATCTCAAAGTCTTTTCATGACGATCATTTTGGTACCAAAATTATGTCAATGCGAGCTGTGATTGCGGAGTAATTACGATTTTTCGGCCAGATGTCGAGATTAAGTGCATGCAAAAAATACCTAGAGTGCTAGTAGATCATTTATGCATTTACTCAATCTCAATTATTACTTGCATTGCTATGTATTTGGTACCAAAATGATAGGCATGAATTGCGCATTTGCCTGAATGTGTTAGTTTTAAGCGCTGTGATTGGTCGTAGGGTTATGATTTTGAGATATTGAGCGCAAAGGCTAAAAACACTTAATTTTTTGCTGAATATTTTCTAAACGATCGTGTCGCATCTTCTAGGCAATCTTATATGCTCTTTAGAAAAAGTAGATTTTTCTCGCGAATACGACGGTGTGCTTAGTTTCTGTATAGGAAGACCGGTTGTCTCGTAATTGCACATTGTATGCTCTTATGTCGGGCAAAAATACCAGTGACACAAATTGTAGAAATATCACTCTCACTCCAAAACAAGACTTCTCAGACACCATGTTCCATTGAAAAAAACAATTTAACGAGCTCTACAACTCCATATATCGCTCTTCAAATCTTTCTAGAACGAAGTCATTTTTGCATGCTCTCAAATTCGACATCTGGCCAAAAAACCGTAATTACTCCGCAACCACAGCTCGCGTTGCCATAAGTTTGGTGCCAAAATCATCATTATGAAATGCGCATTTGCCTGAATATGTTAGTTTTAAGCGCCGTGAATGGTCGCAGGGTAATGATTTTGAGGTATTTGGTGTGAAAGCTAATAAAGAACTTCATTTTTTGCGAATTCTCTTCTAAGCGACCATGCTGCATCTTCCGACCGGGATTATATGGTTTTCGAAAGAAGTATAGTTTTCTTAGGAACACGACGGTATGCTTAGTTTCTGTATAGGAGAACTGGTTGTCTCGCAATAGACATTTTGTGCTCCTATGTCGGGCAAAAACACCAGTGTCACAAATTGTAGTAATTTCACTCTCACTCCGAAACAAGACTTCTCAAAGACCATATTCTATTGAAAAAAATATTTGCTTTAACGAGCTCTACAATTCCGTACTACGCTGAAAAAAACATTTTCAAACACCCTGTATATATATATATATATATATATATATATATGTATATACACAGGGTATCTAAAATAAGGGCATATATGAAACTAAAGCATAAAACGTCATTTGCTTGTTCACGCTCTTAACAGCGGTCATGTACTAAAACAAATGAACGAACCCAATCTGCCCGTTTCTTCGACTTCTTCGACAGAACGACGCGCATATATATACGCGAAATATATATACAGGTAGTTCAATAAGTTCTTAAAATGAAAACTAAGAATTTTCCAAATCTTGCTTTTAATTTTTTTTTATTCGATATACTCCCCGAGAAGCTCAATACACTTTACCATCGAGTTTTTAGAGCATTTATACCTCTTGAGTAGAAATCCGCGTCTTTAGACTGAAAATAGGCATTGACAACAGCCGTAACCTCTTCATTGCTGGAAAAATGCTTTCCATCGAGACTATTCTTCAAATGTCCGAAGAGGAAATAATCAGAGGGGGCCAGGTCTGAAGAATAGGAAGGTTGTTCAATAAGTTTGAACCTCAGTTGGGCCAGTTTTGCCGATGCTTGCCGCGACTGGTGTGCAGGACCATTGTCCTGGTGAAACAGAACAACCTTCTTCTGCAAAGCGGGCCGTTTCGCGATGATTTCTTGCTTCAGGCAGTCCAACAGTCTTGCATAATATTCTCCCGTGATCGTTTTACCGCTCTCAAGGTAGTCGACCAGAATTATTCCACGTTGGTCCCAAAAAACCGTAGCCATCATCTTTCCGGCCGATGCCGTTGTCCGCACCCTCTTCTAAGGTCCTTCACCAGGTGCATCCATTGGCGAGATGCTTCTTGGGTCTCGGGAGTGTAGTGATGGACCCAGCTTTCATCGACGGTCACGAATCTGCGTCAAAAATCTGATGGATTTTTCGACATCTTGGCCAAATTTTGCTGTGAAGCGGAAACACGCGCGCCTTTTTGGCCTTGGTTGAGCAAACGCGGCACTCATTTTGCTTTGAGCGTTTTCATCTTCAAGTTCTCGTGCAGAATGAAATGCACACTACCCAAACTGATCCCCAAGGCCTGCGCTATCTCCCTAATGTTCACTCGCTTATCTGCGGCAACGATTTTCCGCACTTTTTCCACGTTTTCCTCATCAGTTGCTGTTTTTGGGCGTCCTGAACAAAGTTCATCCTCGGTGCTCCTGCGACCTCTTTTTAACTCATTAATCCCGTTGGAAACAGTGGCAAAACAGGGCGCAGAGTCACCGTACACCTCGTCTAACTCAGTTTTCACTTGGATCGCATTCCAATCTTTAAAAGAAAAATGCTTGATAACCACCCGAAACTCCTTTGTCTTCAATTTTTAAAATCACGCCGATACGTTTCACGGGAAAAGCGATCAAACGAAATCGCAACGGCCAATCACCATAATATTTTGACTGCTAGCAGTCGAAAAGTTGCCGTTTCCAATAGCAGTGAAAGCGCGCCAAAATTCGAATTCTGAAAAGCTCATTTGAAGAACCTGTTGAACTATCTGTATATATATATATATATATATATATATATATATATATATTTTTTATTATTATATATATTATATTATCTATATTATTGTATTATATATATATAACATGTTTTTTCTTATTATTTGCCAATAATAAGAAATAAAACTCTATAAAGAAAGCATAAAATTGATAGGCTGCGCATAAAGCTTCACCCCTACGTGTTGGCATAGGGGCCTAACACACCTGTTTTTTTGAAAAAAAAAATGGCTTAAAGAAAGCACGGAGTAATCCCTCGCATATCCACACAAGGAGTGCCAGCTGGTTATACCTGGCACGGTCAGGTTTCAAGACAAAGTAGACAAATCGAGGAACACAGACAAACCATTAATATGGATTTGTCGATGGTTTTTGGACGTACTAGCCAGTAGCCTCATAGCAGCACCAGCAGCATAAAGCCAGTTAGCGGTAGACTGAGACGACCGGGGACTTAGCACCCAATGGCTTGAAAGGCTCCCGCGTCAGGAGCAGCGAACTCCTCGAGCGACTCCAGCAAGTTCCAACGGTTAGCGGATACTGTATGGCAGTTCTGCCGAGATGAGATACATGTCGCTGCTTAAACTAGTAGGCACGTTCACACACTTAAAAATAACATGTTTAATAATTCACTTGATCAGACGCTGAGGGCTGACGGCGGACGCGAAAAACATTAATGGTCTGGGCTGAAGCCTGGCAAGCAACCTGACGAATAAATAACACAGACGTGCAAGACAAAATTAATGAACCGCTTTTAGGTCCGTAATTTGTTCAAATAGGGCAGGCGTTTAACAATCAGCTTTCGATGTCTGAGGCTTCTGCGATCTCATGATACGCAGATTTTGCATTGTCGACACTTAGCTTATTTTGTAGTTTCCTCCCAGATTTTCCTAACTTTTTAAAAATAACCGTTAGGCTGTAACCGTATACTTTGAGCTCGGATTTGTAAAGCGGGGTGTCTACCTTTATAATATATTGCGCCCCATATCTACTATACATGTATGGAATTACGGTCGCTATGCTGTAAAAGTTTATTTGTAATGTAGTAGATAGGATTCGTAAAGCGCTTTAAAAATAGCCAGAGCATACTTTCCATTCAGAGCTTTATAATAAATTGAGACATGCTTTCTTGTCCGCTTTTTGCTTTGTGGAGATTCGCACTTATCGAAAGTCCTTATTTATTCGTTAAGCTAGGTGCTCAGCTTGTGCACTGTAGGTTATAGTTTACTTGCCTGTTTAACTACCAGCGCCTGCTTAACTGTGTGTACGGGTCACTTAAATTATGTTCATTCATTTATTAATCACCTTTGTTAGGTATATAGTCAAATATTATACATAAAAACACGGTCACTGAGCCAGCCTGGCCAGTGATTCAACTCTGGGGCACTCCCCCGCATGATATCTCCCACAAGCTCTCCCACACCTGTTACAGATACATTCTTCTGTCGGCTCATGGTACCCTTGAGTATTACAGAGAACATGGTGGAAGCAGTGCACTGCATAGCGCACTACCACACTTCGGTTGGTGCGATGCAGTCCCTTCCACGCATTGTTTGTCATTGCACCCAGTACTAAAGAAGTCGGGGTCCACGCCTGACAATCTCACCTCCCACTGACAGATAAAGTCCCTGTAGGCCTGTGTTTCCGGCAACCGGAACTGGCGTTGCAGGTCCTCTATGAAAAGCGGGGTACCGGCGAGTAAATAGACCAGACGATTGCGGCATGACGTGTGGAGGCCGAGCACTCGCTTGAGAAAGGCGGGTTTCACTCGATCAAGCCTCGCGAGCTGGGCCACGCTCAAGTTCTCCCAAATGAGCTGTATGCCGTAGGATGCCGTGGGCGCGATCTTAAGGTTGAAAAGTTTTAGCGCCGCGTTAAGGGAGAGAAGCGTGGGTTTCTCTATTCCGACGCCTGCTACGAGGGCTTTTCTGACCCTCTCGGCGATGTGCTCCGTAAACGACGTGCCGGAGGTCGGGAGAGAGAGGCCAAGATATGGAAAGTTGTTGACATACTCCAGTGGTGTGGAGTACAACCGTAGCTCATCGCTGGTTGCAAGTCGACCAGCTTTACGGAACTTCATGGCCTTGGTCTTGCCGATGTTGATCTCGAGTCCTACATCCGCCACGTACTGCTCGAGCCTTGCTAGGCTCTGCTGCACCTCGAATCGGCTTGTTCCATATATCGCGAGATCGTCTGCGTATAGCAAAATGTCTGGGCGGACGGACTCTCGAGTGCCCACGATGCGTCGCGGAAGATCGTTGAGCAGGATGGAAAACAGCAGCGGGCTTAAGTTGTCCCCCTGCGCGACTCCCGTCGTTTGCACAAAGGGGCACAACTCAGCCACCCCATCCTGTATGGTGATCGGGTTTTCCTGCAGGATTGCCCCGATGAGCTGGAGGATGTTGGCAGGCACGCCCGCTTCAGCCAACTTGAAGATAATCTTGTCTCTGGGAGCTCCATCAAAGGCCGAGCGGAAATCCACAAAGACGGCGTACAGGAATTGCTTGGCGTGCCTAGACTGCATCACTCCCCAAACTCTGGCCAGCAGAATCTCACACGCAGTCAGTGTGGACCTGCCTGCGCGAAAGCCGTGCTGCTCTTTCGGGATGGCGCCGAGAGCCTCGAGGAAGTGAGACAGGCGGGCGGTGAGGATGGCAGAGAGCAGCTTGTAGCAGCAGCTCTTTTTGGCGATCCCACGCCACGAGCTGGGCTCTCTGGGGTTGCCCTTTCCCTTCGGGATGACTGCTAGATGAGCACTCTGCCAGTCGCTGGGGAGGCGACCTTCGCGCAGACTAGCGTTGAAAAGGGCGGTCCAGCAAGGAGCAAGTACCATGGCCTCCTTGAGGTGCTCATTACGGACTTGGTCGGGACCGGCGGCCTTGTTGTGACGGAGTCGTTGCATGGCGCCAAGCACCTCGGTGAGAGAAAACTCTGCGGAGAGTGAATCCCGTAGCAGCATTGTTTTCTCGTCCCAGGCCGCTTCGTAGTGGAGGATGCCGCGCGGGATGGTGTCGGCCGACGCAAACATGCGGCTGAAGTGGGAGATGAGCGCCGATGAGTTGATAGGGCAGGTGGGAGATCCCTGTCGGCGGAGCCACTTGTACGGTTGTCGCTCTGCCTCATCCAACAGCGCAGACTCCTTTTGTTCCAGGTACTTGGCGCGTTCAGCTTTGTACGTCCGGCGACACCAACTTTTAAGAATGATGAAGAGTGGCCGCATCTTCGGGTAAAGTGCGGCTAGGAGGCGAGCGCTGAGCTGGGCCTGGTTGGCTGCTTTGCACGCACTGTTGAACCATGGACTCCCCCTTCTTGGCTTACTAAGACCAGCTGCGTATCTCAACAGCTCCGTAAGAGCTTTGGCATATTGGTCAATGCCTGGAGCTCCCGGCACGGGGAAGACCTCGTGAAGGCGTTCCCGTAGGTGGTGCAAGTTAATATGCTTGGCCAGCGGAGGTGGGCGGGGAGCAGGAGTCCTAGCAGCTGGCAGGAAGACTCTCACAGCCGTTGGCAGATGATTCTTGAAATGTCCTCCGCTGCGGAGGGGGTTGTCAACACCGAGGTAGGAGACCTGCTCGGATGGCAAGCTTACGCGAATACATCTATGACAGATGATCCCATGTGCCCCTCGAAGGTTGGGCTTGCAGGATCGGTGACAACCCAACAGCCCGAGTCGGCCAGGGTGTCCAGGAGAATTCTCGTGCGCAGATCGGCCGGGCGGTCCAGCCTACTGTTGAAATCGCCGGTGACGATGATGGGCGCATCGCTGTCCAGCGCACTGAAGCACCGGGTCAGCTTTTCAACCAGCACCGTCGAGTTCTCCTTGGACGGCGGACGCACGTAGCCTGCGATTATGTTTAGCCGCAAACCCTGGATTACGACCATGTCTTCCTCAGCAAGAAGTATCTCAACATCGCCCAGCCGCTGGTTATAGCACACGGAGACACCGCCGCTGGGTCGGCCGGGACCTGCAGGCCGGATTGCGGGGGAGTGCGCGCAGTAGAAGCCGGGGATGTTGAAGGAGGTCGTGGCCCAAGTCTCCGTCAGCACAAGAACGTCAATGGCCTCAAACGCGGAGGGCGCGAGGAGGTCGAGTGTCCGAATCCCCTCGCAGTTCCATTGTGCAATTAGGAGCGGTTCCCATTGCGGCCCCTCCCCTTGCTCCGGGGCCTGCTGCGGCGGGTGCTGTCCCGAAGAGCCGCGGCGAGGTGGTCGTACAGAGTGTCCCTCGGCGGCGCGCGGAACTCCGAGTTGTCCTGCCTGTCCTTCTGGTGCTTCCCTTCGTAGCGGGGACGGTGGCGGCGCCGAGTTTGAGCACCTCGGATCTCGCCAGGAGATCGGTTGGAGCTCTGGGAGGATCTCTCGCGCAGAAGCTGCCGGAGAGCAGTCTTGATGCCGTCCACGGCGCTCTTGTCCACGCTGTGTTTGTCCTTCGTGCCCGAGTGCTTGGACTGATGGGTAGTTTGGTCGTTGCTGACCTTGGAAGGATCTCTTAGGGACACCCCTAAAAAATCTTTTACCCGTCGGGCGATCGCCAGGGCCGCTTTCTTGGCCGGCTCACCCTTGTAGCTGTAGGAGCCGCGTTCAACCACCTGACGCTGGATCTGGGTGAGGGGCACGTACACGAAGCCGGCAGCCGCGGCGCGCAGCGAGAGGGCCTCGTTGGCAGCCTTGCAGTCTTGGTTGAAGAGCGGGACGGAGAGCACGCTCAGCTGGGATCCAGGGCGGACCACCTTGAGCTGTTTGGCGAACTCCACTGTAGCCTCGATGAAGTCGTTGCCCTCAAAGTTGCCACACTCGTGGTAGCCGGCGTGAAGCGCTACGCAGACAGGACCGGGGGCGGCCTTCTCGATGGCGTCCTCGGCCTCCTTAATGATCTCCTTGATGCCCGGCTTTGAGCAGCTGCGGACGATCATGGTAGCCTTCCGCGGGAGAAGTTGCTTCAGTGCCGGTCTAAAGGCCCCAACAGCGCTGTCACCGATAAGAAGCGCAGTCTTTTTGGGTGGCTGAGCGAGCGGATGGGCGCCGGCAGCCTCTTCTCGGACAAGCTGCATGTCCTCCTCCTTCTCCTGGCGGGGGCGCTTACAGCTGGCGACCTCCTTCTCGAGGGCCAGCATACGCTGACAGAAGAACACCATGCAGCTCATCATTTCGTGAGAGATGGCCACCTTTTCCAGACTGGTCATGAACCCCCTGATGTCCATGTTGGCCGCTGGCATCGCGCACAGCCGGCACTTCCACAGAGCGGTGCTGCTCATGTCCATTGCCTTCTCGTCCTCAAGGAGGCACGTGAAGTGAATCGCACGCTCGCAGACCCCGCAGTGCAGCACCAGTCCATCAATCCTTTCCGCGCATCGGGAGCAGGATTTCAAACCGTCCGCGTTTCCCGCCATGGCGTGAAACTGACTGCTGCTACTTCTCTAAAAGCGTTCTTTAAAAGCGACCTTTGTTCTGTGCCAACTTTCGTTCGACACCTGTCTTTTTCTATATGATATGAGCTATAATATAATCTGCGATTGTGGGCTGACGTAATGAACGTCTAAATATATGTGCAGTCGGTTTTTATAAATCTCAAAACAAATTAGTGCATTCCGTAGTAGTCAGTACAATTATATAATATGAATATAATTGGCTACTACAGGTTGTGGCTATAATACAGCGTACAACCTACATAAATTAGTAAATTATGACAGGAATGACACTTGTAATGAGTATGTACATTTAATAAATCATATATACATATTTAAGAACTAGAATCGGTTAAAACTGATTACATCTGACGCGTAGTCATATGTTCGATGAATTATGCAGGACACGCAGTAGCGTGTGTCTGGGGCAGAGAGGTAAACAAAGGGAGTATAGTTAAAAAATCGCAAAATTCTCAATGAATCACTAAAAACTTCACTATACTACCAAACCTTTTTAAAATTGCCGATAAAAGTTCTACCTACTGCACATGACTCCACAATCAAAGGTTATAAGCTCACTGTGTTGTTAATAGTCAAACACAGACAATGCACACGCAGTGGTGGATTGCCATCAAATGGAACGCACACACAAGCTAAAAACACATGTTGCTAAAAACTAGCAACATACGCTGAACTGCCGGTTGGTTTTTGGCAGGTTGGTAGCACTTGTGTTCACGGTGGTCTGTGACAAGCTTCAGGTCAATCCACTCGAAGTTCGCGAGATGGGACACGAATTGACCGGAGCTCGGTGTGATGCGACTAACCAGCTGGACGAGCAACAGCTGAGCCAGCTGGGTCATTTAAATGTATACAGTTTATCCTTGTATAGGAGTGTCCTTAGCACATTTGATTTGCAGAAACAGATCGTAATACAACGCATCAGGGCTTAGCAGTACTCTAGTACCTGTGCTAGACAAAAACAATTGGTTGTCATAGTCTAGAAGGGGTCGCGCTACCAGACAAGGTTAAATTATAAACCGCATGGTAAGTCCATACGGTCAAACTCATTGTTGTGCGCGGAATAACACACAATATGTGGTCGTTGAGTACACGTTTTGTGTGACATCTTGCGTGAGATTGCAATCATCCTAAGTTAACGCTAGAGGAATTGCTGGATAATAAGTTTCACTATTAAATATTTAAATTGTATGAAGTCTATCTGCATCATATGATTAACAAAGACCCTTAAGGAAGTTCACGTGTGCAGTAATAGACAAGAAACATATGCATTTTACCTGTATAATGATGATGACCTGATCCAATATAGATCTGGTGGTTAAAGATGTTTTTTTTTAATTTTTATTACAGTGATAACAATAAGCTGCAGCACGTTACTTGTTGCTACGCATTGAATTAGCACTCTAGGTAGATCGAGTCTGCTTGTGCAAGACCTTTCTGTCAATGGTAAAACCTATTTTTCAGTCTCTTTTTAAAAAAGCCTTCCATTTGGATTTTGGAAAAGCATCACCTTTTTGAGATCTTATATGAGGGGTGCACATCGCTCTCGGCTAAAAGGTTTTTAGCGGCCAGATTAAAAATAGTCCAGGCATTCGCGGAATAATGCCGCTCGGGCCTCTGTTTTTAAGCATGATCGACTTACATATAATCACGAGTTGCCTTCATGGAAAATATTTTTTTAGCCATTATAAACGTTTAGCTGTTTCATGCTGCATTGAGCCACCAAATTCGTGGATAGGAGCCACATATTCGACCTACTACTACTACTAATATAATTACAAAACAAATTACAGTTACTCTCCGTTCCTGAAGGTTCAGGACCAGTGCGTGTGGTATCTAACCAGTAATACGGTATAGCTTTTCCGAGTGCATGTCTTACTTGAGTTCACTGTGGCAACTGCCTGCATCATTTGATCGGTAACTCTATAGCGTCATGTTCTCGCAGTTTCGTCCTGGTTTCGTCAATAGCAATACTCAACTGAATGATTTGTTGGCATCACTGAGCGTATAAAGCAATAAGTACATTATTTAGCTTCGAGACAAGTGCCAAAGTTGTCGCAAACGCTTGGCGATAGCTGTATTGTCAACTTCGACAACAAGTTGTTCTGCAATGCTATATACATGGGCTTGTGTAGCTAAGCTAGCTTGGATGGCTAAAAAATAGATGGGGCGCTGCCGTAGCCACCTGGAACACGGAGGCTAGCAGTGTAGAATCGAATCCGGCTTAGGTAGAATTAGTTCTTTCTTGTTGGGTCGGGTCGGATCGAAGCAGCGGATTAGAGCGCTGTCGTGTCGCTACATTTCTCTGCCGGAAAAGTCCGCTTAAGTTTAGTATGAAAAGGCCTGGAGTTGGCCAAAGGTCGAAATGAAGTGATATTTGTTTTATAACACAGTTTTATACAATAGTTTTATTATGTTTTAATCCCCTTCCCAGTAACAAGCCTTGAATTATTGCCCGCGCCCCACTCGTGCTACAAGTTTTTAGCGTTACGCGCAAACACAAAAAGCCTTTTGCCAACCTAATATATGTGGTGCAATTCCAGTAGTTTTTAACCTATGACTCATTGCATATATATATATATATATATATATATATTATTTTATATATATTATTTTTTGTGGGAAACAACTCAAATTGCGCAGGACAGAAGGCTAGTATAGCCTTCTGCAATCGTGCCTTGCCTTTGGATTTGAAAAGACCTACAGGAAGTTTTGTTATGGCCTAAACAAAGGGGAGAGCCGTTCTCCTGGAACTAGTAGACGGAGAGAGTCCTGGCTTCTACTCAGGACAAGAGGTCAGCGCGATGTTTGTTTCCTAACAAAGTTTCCTAACGACTCATCTGCCACTGCTCATCGTATCTCGACGTGTAATTCGAAACAAGGTCTCGTCGTCGTCGTCGTCGTTAATAGCCCTACGAGAACTAGGCAGCAGCTTTCGCATCCGCTAACAGCAACAGCAACAGCAACAACACAAACAACAAACACACAATAACGATGATCAGTAAGGCCAATAATGACAGCAAAGAGCAAAGCAGACAAGGGCTCAAAGGAAACGGAAAGACAAGCAAGAGGAATTGAAGCTGGTAGAGAGATAACCAAAAACACGCTAAGACAGCACCACTGCAAACACTGGCACCGCTGACAAGATTTAGTTTAGCAATTGTGGTGTCCGTAAAAATCGCCAGTTTTATAAAACACTTATCTACTACAGAGTTAAAACGAGAAATTAAATGACTCGAATTGCAGAGTAACAAAAAAGAGAATTTCGATGAGGCAGCGTATTGTTCAAATTTTATTTCCAATCGAAATAAGACAATATTCTTCAAATTTATGGAATTGACTGCAATATACAAAGCCAAATTTAAACGCAAATTTTTTAACAAACAAAAGCAAGCGACTCTTATATATATATATATATATATATATATATATATAAAATGTGTTGCAAAAAATTAGCAACTCATGTTTTTTATTTGTGATAATTTCGGCTTGGTTTACTTGAATGGCTTGAAATTTCGCATTGAAAAATCGCATGATGTACATGACTGAAACACGAGTATGGTGTTAATTTCATTGCAATCTCACAATCGGTTCATACGAAAAAAATAAAAAGTGTGAAAAAACAGTGTTGCAAAATATTAGCAACAATAACATGCTAACAACACAGCTCTTGTTTGTAGAGGATAGTCGATACTACAGCTGATATTCGATCCCGGGGATCAAATGTCAAGAATATTGTCTAGCTAAATCAATCGTTCTGTAGCTGCAAAATATTCTTACAGCTTAGTCGTTGTTCCAAACTAACGGCAAAGCGTATGTTTAAACCATAGGTCGTACAAAGGATCTCTCGGATAACGAAAAGACAAGAATTGAGGCATATGCTGAGCTCGGTCATACAGTAACTGCTATAGCAACCAGATTAGGACGGCATAAGAGCACCATCAGCAGGTTCTTACACTCTGGAGTGAACCAAAGGTGCAGATCTAACAGTGGGCGTAAGCCAGTTTGGACTATTCGAGATCGGCGAAGATCATACAGTTGGCTACTCATGACCTAATGTCTTCTTCCAGGATCAGGACTACTTTGGGAGTGCCAGTGCACCGATCCACAGTGTACCGAGTGTTAAGTTCTGACAAAAACGTGCGATACGCGAAAGCGAAAAGGAAGCTTATGCCGCAACTTGCAACCGAAGCACACTGTCGCACGGCGTGCATTTTCGCATAGTACCAAACTTGGGATAACGAGTGGAAAAACATCGTCTTCTCGGATGAAAAGAAATTTATCTCGATGGTCCTGACGGCTGTCAGTACTATTGGCACGACTTACGGAAGGAACCTAAATGGTTTCTCGAAACGTGTGGCCGGTGGTGGTTCTGTGAAATATTAGGGCGCGTTTGGATATAATGGGAAGTCCGATCTAGTCGTGATTGTGGGCCGAAACAATTCCGACAAGTACCAGCGTATCGTCGGTTTCCAGTTAGAAGCCCAATTCTTCTGAAATGGGCTTCTAACTGGA